>JAACJT020023454.1:1616-22645 GCA_009936485.2 Gymnarchus niloticus | reverse complement strand
AGGACAAATTAATGAGTCCAAGTAGAACAATAGATATAAAAGGACAAGTCTTGTATCCATCTGGGGGACAGCGTGGTTTTGCCGGTTGCAGTCCAGTAATCAGAGCAGGTTCGGTGGCTTTTTGATATCTAGGTTGTAAATCTTTTTGAAAGAAACCACGATTATACTTACTGCGGTCAATTTGTGATACCTTTAGCAGATGCAGCTGTAAGTTTCTAAATTCTAATAAGGAAGTCATGTGACACAATAGAAGCAAGGTTGAATCTACCCTGGCAGGGTCCGTGAAATTTCGTAATATCATGTGTATCAGGAAGACTCCAAATGGAACGACAATGCATTTTACACTTATTCAGATTCATGTTTTGTCATAAAATAAATTGTGAAATGGTATATTTTTGTTCAAATAAATGAAAAATTAAACTGTCACGACTCAGGAAACATCAACATGTTTTCAACAAAATATCCAAATTTGTTCTGTAAAACTATGCAGTGTTAAAAAAAGAGGAATTCACATCTTTGCTGTCAGAACCTTGCACATGCATTTGCTCTGAAAAACACTTCTTGTAATATTTTCTGCACATTTTCCTTAGGGATTGTTGAACATTCCTCTACTGAGAATTCATCTAACTTAATAGATTTTCTCGCGTTTTCTTACCTCAACTGCTTTCTTGATTTCAATCCCTAACCATTAAGTTTTATTGAATTTGAGCATTGCCATGGCTATATTTTTAATGAATGTTTGCTTTCCTTCAATCTCCAGCTCATTCACGTCTACAATATTTAGCCGATTTTTCAGGCACCACAAACTTTGGTTTCATTGTTCCATCTGGATGTTGCTAAATATCCCTAAGGAATAATATAACCCCTTCAAAATTCAATAGTGAGTGTTTTCCTTATAATGTTACTTTCTGCGCTGAACAAAATCCTGGCACAATATCTATTTAGTTGCATATCTTGCGTGATCTTGACGCTGGGATCTAATGAATGATGTCAACAGATACGAGGGTCCAGGTGCAAAAGGATGCACCGGGATAGACGGATGGTCCTTATTAACAGTGTGGCCTAATGCGTAAGCCGGCACTGATGAGGCACTGATGAGGCACAGATACGTACGCGAAGGCACCAAATCTGAGCCCAACAGCAAGTCACGGCATAAACATGACTGCGAGCCTCTAGACGGCATTACCAAAATCAGAGGAACATACCTCAAATCTGTTTTACATTGTTTTGCGTTTATTTTCAATGACTCTGAGAGTTTCTCCTCAGTCATGCCATCACCTCACAGTGCTGGCAAACGACACAAGAAAACAGAACTACTTCTAAGCTGTTAATTAGCAGACCCCAAGCAAACCTATATACACACTTGGCTGCTCATATTAATCCACAAAGCATGTTGAAACGTTGCACAAATGTTTTTACTGAGCAATAACTTGACTTCTGACCTCTTACAACATACCTCATCAGTGCAGAATCTAATGTGAGAGTGCAGTCACTGAACATTATTACCCTGCTGAACAGATGTATTTCAGGACATCTGCAAAAAGTTCTTTTCCTAAATATATTAATTTGGGCAAATGTATGTGCACATTTAAAACAACCCATTAAAGTCAGGGTCAAAAGCAGATATTCACTGTACTTTTTACACTGCACTGCTGGTCATAAATGTGTTTTCCTATTAACACTGTTTGAAAACCAAAACAAATTCTCTCTCTTGTGTCTTTTGAGTAGTAGAAGAGAATAGAATCCTTTGTAATCGTTGGCACAACAGGAAAAAAAGAATTAATAGCAAATCCAACTGATGATTTCAAATAAAATAAATTGCTAAAATATCCAAAACATATAAATAAATATTCCACAATGTAACAGAGCATCTAAAATATATAAATATATGAGTAAGATGTTCCACATGCTAACAACCTCACAGGTTAAAAACATAACTTAGAATAATAAAATTGAGATAATGAAATATTCTTTGCAAAGTGACACAGCGCTTAGTGCAAGAGTGATGATATCACCTCTCCCTACAGGAATGATCTGGAAGAGGAGAGGTAGCCTGGTGTATTCTGACAATGGCTCTTGGTTTGAAACTATTCCTCAGTGTAGAGGTCCAGAAATGTATATCTTTGTAGCGACGTCCAGATGGTAAGTAAATGAAACAGGGCTGGAGGGGGTGGGTCAGGTCCTTTCAGCTGTCGCAAATTGCAGATGTCTTCTGACCTTCTGGGCACCCTTTACCACCCTCTGCAATGCCTCTCTGTCTGCCGCTGATCAGTTGGAGTACAACACACAGATACAGTATGTGAGGATGCTCTCAATACTGCGGTGATAGAAAGACACAAGCAGGTGCTTAAATTGATCTACTCTCCTCAGTAAGTTGAGGAAATAAAGCCTCTACTGTGCCTTCTTCACCAGAGAGTTAGTGTTAATTGCTCATGTGGATCCCCAAGAATATAAAACTGTGGGCTCTCTCTACCTTGTCTCCATCGAGGTACAATGGTGTTTGATCACCCCTGCACATTCTCAAGTCTGTGACAACTTCCTTGGTCTTACTGGTATTTAGGGCTAGATGTTAGCTGAGGACCACTCCACCTGGTTTTGCACTCTCTACTGTAGGGCTTTCTCAACACCACCTCAGATCAGTAAAATGACTGTGGTATTGTTTGCACACTTTATAATTGTGTTTTCAGGGTGGGCTACCACACAGTCAGTGGTAAACAAAGAGCAATTGAGGGGGCTCAGTACACAACCTTGTGGGGTTCCAGTACTCACAGTCAATGTAAATGTGAACTGGTCACCTAGTCTCATTATCTGGACAGTGGATTAGAAAGTTCAACGTCCAGCCACAGAGTGAATAGGCGAGGTCCAGATCCAAAAGTCTTAAGACCAGCTTGTATGAGATTAGTGTTAATGGTGGAACTATTGTCTATGAAGTTCCTCCTGACATATGCTCCCTGGTGGTCAAGATGGGTCAGCGCAATGTGAAGGGCAGTGGCAACAGCATCCTCTGAGGATCTATTTGTGCAGTAGGCAAACTGGTGTTTATATAATGTCTCTGGAATACAGTTTTTTTTTTTATCTGTGCCAGGACAAGTCTGTCAAAACACTTCATTACAATGGGAGTTAGTAAATCCAAACTGAAGTTGTTCAGACCACTGGTATATGGTTGTTTTGGCACAGGAATAATGGCAGATGTCTTGAAGCATGTGGGGACAATGGCTTGTGACAGTGACATAAGACATGTGTAAATACCTCAGCCAAGGTCCGCACAGCTTTTCAGAACAGGCCCTGGGATTCCGTCTGGGTTAGCCGCTTTCACCGCACTCACACCATGAAACATCCGCTTCTCTTCATGTGTGTTTGTTGTGGAAGTGCCATCACTGCCTCGGTTTTCTGTATCAAAATGACCGTAAAAATTGCTTGGCTCGTTGGCTAGTGAGGCATCTTTACAAGGAGAGTTAACCTGTTTATAGTTTTTATTGAAGATGTAGTGAATCCCTTGGCATCCTCTTAATGCATCGTTATTATTAAAGTGGTCCTCAGTCTGTCTTCATAATCAACTTTGGCACATTCCCTGAGACACAGCAGAATCTTATTTCTTGGGGGGTATGCAGTAGCGGCTTCCTCCCCAAGGCCTGGTGGTCAGAGAAACCTCATCCCTCCCTGCAGCAATTCCTGGAGATATCATTTCAAGTCCTGTCCTAGGCACAGCGGTGGACGTCCCTGCAACTTTAACTTCTTTTTTTTGATAGCTGCTGGCAAGTTTAATATTTTCTGAATATCACACACGGACAGGTGGTACTTCTCTGAGTCTTTGCTTTGATGACTGATTGGTTACTGGAAAGTTTTTCCTTGACGCCTCCCTATGTTATCCAATCCACCCCAGAGAAACATGCATGTATAGTTTATATAGAAATCTGAAATGATATATATATGACATAATTATATGGACATGAAAGATTTTACAGATTTGGCATATGACTACCTTTAATGGTTCTTTGTAGACTTTTGGGACATTTTTACAGATATTCCTCACGTTTCTAATCTTGTCATCCAACAATGATAGCTACCGAAGTTATGAGACTGGTAATAAATAAATAATAATAAAAAAAAACTGCTAGCCATTGAGTCATAATTTTCTGGAGCAAGCGGTGTATTCTCTGATAGTGTGACAGATTTTGCTTTTAATATTAATTTCTTCTCTCTTAGTGTTGTTGTGGTTTCATTTCAATTTAATTTGTTCTCTGAAATGCTGTTTTTTACTTCAAGTTAATGTGTTCTCTAAAACGCCATTGTGTGTTTTGATTGCTATTTGGATGTTATTTTGTTTGTGAATTTGTTAATTTGTGTTTGAAATGTCAATTCGTTTTCTTGAAGGTATTTGTTTTGCACTCTACCCTTGAACAAGCTAATGAAACTGAACTGGTCTAGTAAAATACCCAGATATCCAGTCTGCTGCATTAGGTAAAAGTAAAAGCTAAATAAAGAAATTTAAATATGCCCTTAGGCTGTTTAATTACATCTAGTGTACTAATAAGTCATAAAATACAGAAACAGGAAATTTGTGTAGTACATAAGAATGTATTAACTGACTTCCAATGATAGGAACTTAGGTCTTGTATCACTGTGATAGTGGAAGGGCAATAGTGGAAGATTACTGCCACACCAGTCTCATGGTCTGATAGGTGCAATACTCACACTGATTTAGAAATAGTCACGTGATACAGGAACCAGGGGGGTTGGGGGCACAACTGAAAGTGTAAAGACAAATGAAGCAGCTGGTTCAACAGACAGGGAAGGAGCAAAATGTAAGTAGGTGTGTTGAAACTGAAGGAAAACAAAACCACTACAGTTCCTGGGATGAATGGTGCAGAAACGTACACTATAGGTTGAATGGAGATAAAGGCATAATCAATACACCAAACCTTTGTCACCTGACTCTCCATCCAGAGAAATGTAAACCATGTCCCTCTGGTACCTGACTCCACCATCCAGTGAAATATAAGCCATGTCCACCTGGTCACCTGACCCTCCATCCAGAGAAATGTAAGCCATGTCCCTCTGGTACCTGACTCCACCATCCAGTGAAATATAAGCCATGTCCACCTGGTCACCTGACCCTCCATCTAGAGAAATGTAAGCCATGTCCTCCACCTCCTTATCACTGATTTCATATCAAATCCACCTATGACTGATTTGCTATGATCATGTCTCTTATGAGACCAGCACTTCATTACTATGAATATGGATACATACATCTCCATCATTAATTAGTGCCCCAGTTGCATTATTACACACATCAATTATGTTTGCTTTGTACTTATTGTCCCTCCTGTGCTCCCAAAGCTGACATCAGCATGAAGGTTCCCATTTACCATGAGCTCCTGGTTCTCCGTGTACAGTGCCTTCTTTGTTGTTTCAACAGCTATGGAATTACAGACAATCACTATCCTATATTTTCCAGTTTCTACTGACAGTTGTACTTAAGTTTATGTCTTACTAAGTCTGTCTGCAGGGATAAACTCAAGTTATTTGTGAAGTCAGCTGACAAATTAACCACAAATATAAAGTATGTTTTCTTTAAATACAGGAATGTGAAATATTGCATAGTGACTGGGGCTGGAATAGTGATCTCACTCTTTTTTTGTATGTAATATTCAAATAGAAATATCTCCCATCTTCGGCAACCTTCTCCCACTCCCTCCCCCTCACACACACACAATCACAGCATCAACATTGTCCTGCAACTGGATACCTTTAACATTTAAGCATCAGTAAAAATACTATAGAGGTTAATAACATCTCCGACATGGTCAGCTGGCTTGTAAACAGCACTCTCGTTGGGAGGGTAATCGTTTTGCCCAACTCTCTGCATCAGAATTAACTGATTGTCTTTCTGATAATGTCAGCATGAAATTACTTCCTGGTAAACAAATACAAGAGACAAATAATCTCCCACATCCATTCCATCAGTGAGCTTCACCAATATTTTTTCTGCAAGAGATATCCTAAACAAAAAATAAATAAATAAATAAATAAATAAATAAATAAAAAATAAATTTAAAAATCATGCTGGGATGTTTTAGGTTTGTCCTGCAGATGGCAGTGTTTTCAAACGGGAACATTTCCCAGTGTCATTGTCTTTTTTTTTTTTCTTTCTTTCTGTCTCAACCGGGATTATCAAAGGCTAGCAGATAGCCACATCAAACCACTGAGGCCTGAATACACAGTGGACAAAGATGCAGATGTCTGAGTTCCTTGTTCCAATGGAATGTTCTGCCCTTCTGTGCAGCGCTGCGAAGTCTGTCATAAGCGTGTGAGTTTGTAGGTGTGTGCAGGCCTCTGTAAGCGGCAGGAGGAGAGATGCGTTTTGATGAGTGGGTTTTACTGGTTTGTGGGAGCAGCAAAGACACTTTAGCTTCCTGTGGGAAGGAAGCGGATGATGTATTGCCCTCAGGCTATGGTTTAAGTCTGGTGTCACTTTCAGAACATTCAAGGCCATTTGGTATATAAAGTCAGTGAGCCATTTATGTAACCATCCATTTTTTTGCAACTGTTCACATGAAAATGTTTAAGATTGTAAAGTTTCCCTCTGAAATCACACTAGTACTGTTACTGACTATGCCTGTCAGAATGTGAGAGTTTGAGCATGCGAACTGTAGGTATTTTTTTTAGCATGAAGTGTTGGCATCGAGCTGTGCCTGGACTTACAGCCAGCACTCATTTGGCTGAGTATATGTGAGAGAATGAATCTTCGGGGCGGTATGAAATCATCGATTCTGGTCTGACTTTTCACAGTAGCTGGGATTCTCCTGCTCCTTTGACAGCTCTTAACCCCTCAGCTCTCAGGATCTGGATTTAAGTGAGTCAAGATCATCCAGCTGGTCCACCGACACCCAGCAGGGCGGTCTTTGTGCAGTATGGCCGCAACATCAAGGGGACCGTGACTTGCGTGTCAATCCAGCCGCTCACGTTCATGGTATGAGCTCTGCTGACAGGAGGCATGGCATTCAGCTCTCCCGGTCAGATTTGGGCGCCCCTTGGATTTCCGGCTCGCCCTTTATTAGCTGTGGAGTGCTGACAGCGTACGAGGTTCAGGGGAATCCTGCTTGATTCACAACATCCCTTGTCATTCCAACAGATTTCAGATAAATCAGAGGGCCCAGCCAGCCATTTGTGCTGTAGTGTTCTAGGCTGAGTGAATGTGAGATGCCGAGAGAGACACAAACTTGTTTGTAACATAAAAAAATGTCCTAGTGGCACACCATAAATCGCCAAAACCACTGTAGAATCAGCAGGAGGAATTTGTTCCTTCTTAGATTAAGCAGTTGCTTCCTGAAGAGACGTGTACACATGGTGACTATCACCCAAACACCATTCGAATGTTTTAGCTGTGAATTGGCATCTTGGGATGACAGTTTTATTATTACCTTCGCGGAATTTCTTACACATCTGCGCAAACAGAGCGAGGATATCTGACTGAGATATAAGTGCTTTGTAAAGAATGAACAGAAAAAGGAGGGGGATGGAAGCCCCTCCCACCAATGCATCACTCTCTTCCGGCCTGTCATTTCCACGCTGTGGAGTGGTCTCTACCTTCTGCACCGACTTGTGCAGGCTAGCAAGCCCAGTAAGCACTGGGCAGCCCCCCTCCCTTCTGTAATTGGCAGTTAGGACTGAGTGAAGCCTGAAAATCCCTAGTCTGGGCTCACCCTGACCTTGGACGTGTGGAAACCGCTCAATCACCTCCCTCAGTGATCCAGCTTGATCCAAGTGAAGCACCCACGCTGGACTGGAAGATTGAACCTAGCAGCGTTCAATAAAGTGCTCTTCCAACCATCTAATGACACGTCTGTATACCTGGCACCACCGACTGACCGGCCCGTGCCGTGCTCCTCGAGCAGCCAGCACCAGAACTACCTGTTTCATGTTGAGTGTGGAAAATTTACTGCCGATTTCTTCAGTCAGACTTGAGATAAGCTGTGCTGTTAGGCCCTGACATTGGCATTCAACTGGGTGTTCAGACGTGACTTTGGGTTGCCATAATGTCACCGTTAAAAGACTAAAGATTTTTGCTAGTGACGATCAACATCGATGACCCTTCTTCTGAACACTATACAGGGATGGATTCACCACATGCCAGCTGTCCATTGCTTTGCGCTGTTTTGAATGGGATGTTGGGTCTTTATACCGTCATCTACCGAATATCGAATGTTTCCAATGTTGTGATTGTCAGCTTCTCGACAGCTACCTGAAAAGAATGTTCAATAGACCTAAGAACATAACATTTAACAGGTAAGGGATCACCACACACTTGGGCAGAAGGAATCATAAAGAGACTACGATTTACTCATGTTAAAATCAGAGGGATCCAAGATGACAGAATTGTGCAATGCTCCCACAAAATTGGAATGTATTGAATTGGTCGTGACATAAAATTATGCCATTTTCTTGATTGTACGTTTGGACTTCCTAATCACAAGAGGATTTCAGTTCTGTTTCTAACTTCATATTGGCTGACGATATTATCCGAACTATTAATTTCAGCTAAGACTTTTCTTGTAGTGTTGATTTACTCATGATCATATGTTTGACTGCCTGTAGAGAGTTTAGTGTTTATTTTAGGGCTAACATGACAATCTTGAGGTTACCTGAGAAGGAACATGATGCAGTAACAGCTGAATGAAATTATATTAATCATGCTGAAGACTGTTGATGCTGTTACTGTAGGTTGAATGCACCGCTGTGGAAACTTACATTTTATATCAGTGATCTTAAATCAGTAATGATTTGTCAATTAATTATTGATCAGATTTATAGTTCCTCAAACTCGATGTCTTAAGATTTAGACTTAGGGGAGTCCTGAGAACCCACATTGTATCAGTTAGCAAGGGCACTCGCATCTGTCAACATCTATCTCATGTGCCCAGTTCCAAGGTGGGGTGAATATTTACTCTAAATAATTAAAAGTAAATATTTCAGCACTCAAGCATGCACATCAAAATGTTCCCTCTGACATCTCTCATAAAGTGTCATTAACCAGGTAAGTGGGAACATTGATGTAATATAGACAAGAACTGTGAAGGGCCGTTGGACAAATAATGCATTAAGAAGAGCGTTTATGTTTCCTGATGATCCTAAACACAAGGAGCTCAGTGGCAGGAGTGATGATTGTGCTGGTTTAAATGCAGACAGTTTATAATTAAGGAGGCCCTCTTTGCCTTTAATGTTAACAGGTTCACTATATGATGACTCTGATATAGATTTATTGGTTATATTTTAACTGGTGATACCTCCAGCGGTGTGTGTCTGTAATATTGTTATAGGGAGAGACACCCAGCATCTAAGGCTTATAATAGGAATAACAAACATTTTAAGAAGAATTCTGACAGGGCTGGACAGGAAACCTCAAAAGGTTAATAGATAATTATATATGAAGTCTTTGATGCTAGAAATGCTCTAAAGAATCCTGAGAAAAGATGACGGTGTTTGTTCTATGCAGTTCTGTGAGGCTATAGCCCAGAAGACAAAGAAGTCTACCCTAGATATTTTCAACTGCGAATAAAATGGATTTCAAAGGAGAGGAAAAAAAAAAAAAAACACAAGAATCCCCTGTCAGTAACCAAATTAGAGAGCAGAAGCAACACAATGACTGTCCAGACAGGAAGCGCGAGACCTTGACAGCTTTTCTGTAGTTTCCTAAGTCTTAGTGGATCTTCTAGGACTGCCATCACTGAAAATGCTTAATGACGTGAGTGAAAAGGGCACCCATCCCCTGTCACACAGATCAGCTATCATCTCATTTTTCGCAGAAAAGAAAAGGATCCAGCCGGCTTCTTTTGAGAGGCCCATATTGTCGCTGCCTAAGGATGCCAAGGTTAGTGCATTAGTTAGAGAGAATGTATTCTAATGGTATCACCACCAGTTAAAACAGTGTATTTTGTAGCAAAGACAACTGGAGACATTCAGCAATAAGTAGTAAACACTAGACAGATTCAATAAATTAAATATTTCATTTTGATTAGGTTTTTAAAGGGTCATTTGTGGGCTTTTGTGTGCTTGTGTATTGCAGTTCAGTTCAGTGTTTCAGAAGACAGGTCTGACAGAACGGCTATGGTCAGGAATATTTGACCTTGGCAAGGTTAATTAACTGAGGAACCTCTGTCACCTCTGCTGTCACCGGTGTCACCTGAAGTTCAGGCAGTATGAGACTGAGGTGACGAAACACGTAAGGGCTTGGAGCATTTTTCTTCTCCTTACTGTGGTGACATCACACTGTTTTGACACCTAGCTCTGACTAATTAGTATCTAAAGTCATGCACACAACTCAGGCTTTATTATTACTGGGTAATCCTGAAATGTGTATTAATGTCTATAAATTCCAGCCAAATAAATTCATCAGTCTCTTGATCATTCAGACTGAGCTCAAAGAGCGTGGACAGATCTCGCCATTTCTATAGAGTGATGATAAAAAGAGTGATGCAGGAAGATGGATGTTTTCACCATGTGAAAAGAGATAATCACAATTAAAGTGATGCCCATATATGATATGAAATTTCTTGATTCCAAAATAATTCAAAAGTATTAGGTTATTTTTTTAATTCTTCTGCGTTGAAGAAAACCGCAACAAGAAATCCACTTTCAAACCATAACTTCCAATGAGATTGGAAGGCTTGGCAGTCTATAATCAAGAGGCTTATATAATTAGGCAATGGTCTTGAAATGCATTCTGGGATATGGCCCATGGTTTGCTTGTTTAATCATCTAATTGACATGATGAAAATTGCAATGGAAGAAGTTAATCCAAGGAAGTCTTGTTTTTGTAAAAAATGCTATAATGTACAGTTAAAAGTCACTCTTGAAGTGAAACAAACTATTCCCTAAGGGATTTTGATAGTGTTGACATTAATTGGAGATATTTTTACAAAACTAAATCATTTGGTTGTATTGTTACTGGAATGATAAGAATCTGCCAGATGAACGTAGCAATCAGCCATACATGCAACCTCAAACGTACCATTATAAATGATAAAAAATGTAACATTAGGCCACATATAGATCATGCAATGTAAAGCTACATCCAAGAAACTGCTTATTTAGTACAGGGTCACTGAAGGCTGTAGTCTGTCCTGGGAAGCACATGGAATAAGGCTGTCATGCATCATACACGCACTCACACACATGTAATCACACTCTTAGGGACAGTACAGTGGGCATAGAAAAGAATCACCCCCCTTCAAAATATTCACATTGTGATACTTTGCAGGCTGAAATGAAGACACACAAACAAAAAATAATTTTCCTGCTGAATTTACTCAATGCAACTTATAACAGTGAAGTGAAAGCTATATAGCAAAAAAAATATATATAAAAAACACTGAAATGGATAAAGGATCACCCCCCTTCTAAAAAATACTTGTAAACTCAATCAGGTGAAACTAATCACCTTCTCCATTGCACACCAAGCTAACTGGCTTCCACCTGTGATCAGTTGTAATCATTTTGATTAGTTCAGTATAACAACAGCTATTCCTAGAGCATTCCAGTGCTCGGTAGTGCAACTGAAAGCAAACAATCAACTATGGCCGGCAAGGTACTGTCAAAAGATCTCAGGGATAAAGTTGTAGACGGGCACAAGTCAGGAGATGGATACAAAAAAATTTCAAAGGCTTTATCAATCCCTAGGAGCACAGTAATGTCTATAATTAATAATTGAAAGTATTTAGTACTACTAGGACCCTTCCTGGATCAAGCCGTCCCTCCGAACTGGATGGAAAACCGAGGAGAAAACGTCAGAGAGGCTACCACGAGGCCTATGGCAACTTTGAAGCAGTTACAGGAATTTATGGCAACAAGTGGTCATTGTGTGCATGTGACAACAATATCACAAATGTTCCACAAATGTGGCCTGTATGGGAGGGTTACAAGAAAAGAGCCACTCCTCAAGAAAGGCTACATTAAGTCTCGATTGAGCTTTGCCAAAACACATCTTGAAGATTCTGAGACCAAACGGAAAAAGGTGTTGGCCTCAACACCAAACTGTATATCTGGCGGAAAGCCAATACAGCTTACCATCCAAAGAACACCATACTTACAGTAAAGCATGGAGGTGGTAGCATGCAGTTGTGGGGGTGTTTTTCAGGATAAAAGGAAAAACGGGTGGGGCAAAGTACCATTAAATTCTTCAGAAAAACCTGCTGCCCTCTGCCAGAAAGTTGTCAATGGGAAGAAGGTTCACCTTCTAACATGACAATGAGCTGAAGAACACAGCAAAATTGACCACACAGCGGCTGAAGGAGAAAAAGGTGAATGTCCTTGTGTGGCCTGGTCAGAGCCCAGACTTAAATCCTGTTGAAAATCTGTGGAATGACTTGAAGCTTGCAGTCCACCAACAGTCACCAATTTGACTGAGCTTGAACAATTCTGTAAAGAAGAGTGGGAAAATATTGCACAATCTAGATGTGCAGAGTTGTATCCCAAAAAAGTCAACAAAGTATCCCAACAGACTCAAGGCTGTAATTAAAGCAGATGGTGGTTCCACAAAATACTGACACGGGGGGGGGTGATCTTTTATCCATCTCAGTGATTCTGGTTTATTATACTTTTTCAGAGCTCTTGCTATTACATCTTTCACTTGGCTGTTATAAGTATAAATTTCTCAGCGTTTTTGACTTGACTGTTACTGTCGTTACGGACATTGCTGTCTGATTCTGATGGTTATTATTGTGAACATTAGTGATAATTGCACAGTAGCTTGTGTTACAAGGTACAGTAGGAGTGTGTAAAACCTGTTGAAATATAACACATGCTTTGTTGAAATTCTCTTAAGGTGTATTTCTGTCAAAAAATTATAAAAATTGGCTCAGGATCAACAAAATAATTGCAAAAATATATATATATATATATTTTTTTTAAATGCAGTTCAAAACCCCCAGAAATATTGTTTTCAACAGTATGGCAGCATCTTTCTGAAAAAATGTATCTAACGTCTCTAAAATGGGTGCTAAAATGTTTATATACTCTTTAAATGAGGTGAGGTAAAATATAGCAGGAATGTTATTAAAAGATTCAGTCCAAATGATGGAAGCTGATATCACAAAAGTTGCCAGAATGAAAGGTAAACTTTTGTGCAATAAAATAGATTGAGTATTAGCATCAACATCATGCTTTGAGAATATATAGTGAAACATTATCGTTTTATACTTTTTTCCGTATTTGAATCGCATTTGCATCGGCAAGAATGAACTTTTGTTTCCCTTTCGTTGCAACGTGCACATCCAGTGAATGCTTTGTACATGACAGATGAACTTGAAACCCAACCTGCAAATGAAACACCATTTTTATCGAAAATTGGTCAGTTGACAGAATTGCATTGCCACACTGAATTCCAAAATGTGGTTCATTTTCAAAACTTCTCATGAAATTGCCTGTTTACTGCGGTCCATCAAAGCCAGTTTACTTCAAGCCATTAGGAGAGTTTTTCCAGTTCAAATATATGATATCTGCCCATTTGTGCTTGTGGTGACACGTGTTTTTTAGAACCTGAAACACCAACTGGACTCCCAATAATTAATAATAAAAGCCCGATAATTATTCTTTAGAGGCTGCCAAGTCTGCGTATTTAATGTGCATGCTTTATTTTACTGTGTCGTGCTACTGGGAATTTTATTTGCTAACTGAAATTCATCAACTTTTAAATTTAAAGTTACATATTTCACGTAGACAAGGTAAAATGCTATTTTGTCTCCCCTGAGAGAAAAGACGAGCTGTTTCTTTTGCTTTAAACCAAGTTTATGTTTCATTTCACGTTATATGGCCTAATATATAGTATTTATGGCTGTCATTATTATGACCTGAATGGGAAGCATACAGTATATAAATAAAGACTACACTGTATTTAGTAGCAGGGAACATACTTTAAGCTATTGAGTGATGATATTGATTAGTTAATTATTTCTATTGTCTGCTAAATGTGCCATTTTCAATAATGCGTTTGTTTTACTTGGAACACAACAACTTCCCTGATGTTTAATCAGTCACCTGAATTTTATGCCCATTCAAACGGTTTTCTGTCATTTTGCCTGCCTATTACAAACCGATTAATTCACTGTGATTGTTAAGAAATGTGATTATCCAAATCGTTCAAATTAGTCCTTCATCGAATTCAGTTAAGTTTCTTGTCTATAGATTCATTCACAGTTGAGTGGAGTGAGAATATTCTGATGCAAAATAGGCATTTTAATTTTAATATTTACTGCTTCATTTTTATTAATTCATTTCATTTATGAATTTAAATACCTCTAGTAATAAATATTCCACAAGGATCTAGGACCTAATGCAGTGCATATTCGTACATGGAATGCATGCATTCCTTATCAGTATACGTGGATGCATTGTAGATGCAGACGTGGATTTGTATGATGGAGGTAAATATGCACACTGTTTCCTGTGTACATGTTTTGTTTATACTATTATTTTAGGTAGATAAACAGGATTAGCCCAATGTTTACCATCACTGAAGGGCTGGTTAATCTGTAACTCAAAACACAAACACAAACACAAAAAATGATTTCATACTAAGGAACACACAGTCCAATACATTGCTCAAAAAGTAAATTCGGGTTTAAAATCACCCTTAATATCATATATTGGCTGAGGTAGAGGTAGACCAGAGTTGATGCGTAAACAGACTGCAATCGTTAAAATGATTTTCTATTAATGACAAAAGTTACAAGATAATAATGTTACTGAATATCTGAAGTATCCAAATTCAATTCTTGTGTTTTTATTGTCAAAAAATCTGAAGACACATGCATTCGATATCCAAGTGGGTCTTTGGTTCTCGTGAATCTGTGGCTCTGATGAGATAAACAAAGGAGCACAGACCTCACAATGACTCCCAGGTAAAGATGCTTGGCTGTCGAAGTGGTCTGTACCAGGCCAGGCCTCTCCTTACAGAGCTCCTTGCGTACAACGTGAGTTGTTTGGTAAGATGGATGCTGGACTCTAATGGTAATTGAGGAGACTTTTTCTAAGGCTCCATTTTGTGCCACCAAGGCCACGTGAGATGGCAGCATCCGACCGTTAATGGAAGCTGTGGCGTGGGGTCCTGCGAAACGGCTTTACAAGGACTAAAGAAGAATTTGGGGGACGTGCTGAAAGAGAGCGTGTCAGCAGTAGGCTGTTTGATCCAGAAACGGGGATTTCCAATTAGTGGCCGGAATTTTTTTTATCCCTCTTATTTTTCTTACTTCCCGAAGCTGGAACGCAAGGCTAATTAGGTTCACTCCGAGTGAGTTGTGGTGGTGCCTGGCTCATATTCTGGGGTTTTATTTAACAACTGCCATCAGAGAAAGGGGCAGATGGCTATGGGTGGTGTGGATGTGCACTCGCTTAAGGGGGGAGGTGATGAAAAGAGAGGAATGAGGGCAGGGGGCTGAGTTCTTTAAAGACGGCTGTAGAGAGAGTGAAGTGAGAAAGCAGAGTTGGACCTGGGCCTGGTGAAGAATTGCCGGTGGCTCTGGTGAGAGTGCCCCTTGGCTGCTGACTTTGCTTCGGCGTTGTGTTCTCATGCGTCTGAAGATGTTAAGCAGAAGTATCATGAGATGATAAGCTGTGACAGACTGATCAGCTCAGTTGACTCACCTCTCTTAGTCCAAAAAAGCCTTACGAGAAAGAAAATCAAGGAGTCGAAACCTTACCTGGGACATAGATAATTGGTGATGATAGATGGATGGATGGATGGATAGACCGGATTTACTTTCCAAAAATGATTTTTTAACTACAGCGACTAGAGTTGCATCAAAAATAGAACTCCATCCATCCATCCATCCATGCATCCACCGCTTATCAGGTCGCGGGGGCAGCAGTCTTAGCAGGGACTTCCAGACCTCCCTTTCCCTAGCCACCTCCACGGGGATGCCCAGGCGCTCCCAGGCCAGCCTAGAGATATAGTCTCTCCATCTGGTCCTGGGTCTGCCCAGAGGTCTTCTCCCCATTGGACATGCCGGAAACACCTCTATAGGGAGGCGTCAAGGAGGCATCCTAAGCAGATGCCCAAACCACCTCAACTGGCTCCTTTCGATGCGGAGGAGCAGCGGCTCTACTTTGAGATCCTCCCAAATGTTCGAGCTTCTAACCTTATCTCTAAGGCTGAGCCCAGCCACCCTGCGAAGGAAACTCATTTCCGCCGCTTGTATCCGTGACCTTTCAGTCACTACCCAGAGCTCGTGACCATAGGTGAGGGTTAGGATGTAGATTGCACGGTAAATCGCTAGCTTTGCCCGTCAGCTCAGCTCTCTGTTCACCACAACTGACTGGTACAGTGTCCGCATCACTGCTGCCCCAATCCGTCGGTCAATCTCCCGATGCACTCTACCATCACTCGTGAATAAGATCCCGAGATACTTAATCTCCCCCGCTTGAGGTAGTAACTCATCTCCTATCCAAAGGGGAGAACACATCCTTTCCCGGCTGAGGACCATGGCCTCAGACTTGGAGGTGCTGACCCTCATCCCACCGGTTCTATACTCTATCACAAACTTCTCCAGTGCGTGCTGTAGGTCACTGCTCGATGAAGCCAACAGGACCACATCATCTGCAAATAACAAAGACGTGATCCTGAGGTCATCAAACCGGACCCCCTCCACCTCTTGGCTGCGCCTAGAAATTCTGCCCATAAAAATTATGAACAGAATTGGTGACAAAGGGCAGCCCTGGCAGAGTCCAACGTGCACCGGAAATAGGTTCGTCCTAATGCTGTTAATACGGCCCGAGCTCTCACTCTGGTTGTACAAGGACCTAATAGCCCATAATAACGAGCTTGGCACCCCATACTCCCGAAGTAGCCCCCACAGGATCTCGTGAGGGACCCGGTCGTATGCCTTTTCCAAGTCCACAAAACACATGTAAACTGTATAGGCCTTCCCTGGGAGGCTGAGAAGTGTGATCCTCCTAAAGTTTGAACACACCCTCCGGTCCCCTTTCTTAAAGATAGGGACCACCACCCAAGTCTGCCAGTCCAAAGGCACTGTTCCTGACCTTCATGCAATGTTGAAGAGACAAGTCAACCAGGACAGCCTAACAACATCCAGTTCCTTCAGGAACTCAGGGCGAATCTCGTCCACCCCTGGAGCCTTGCCACTAAAGAGCTGTTTAACTACCTCTGTGACCTCAGGCCCAGTGATGGGCAAACCCTGCTCCAAGTTCCCGGCTCTGCTTCCTCTGCAGAAGGCATGTCGGTGGGATTCAGGAGGTCCTCAAAGTACTCTTTCCACTGCCTGACTATATCCCCAGTTGAGGTCAACAGTTCTCCATCCCTGCTATAAACAGCGTGGGCTAAGTACTTCTTCCCATTTCTGAGTCGTCTGACAGTTTGCCAGAATCTCTTCAAGGCCGTACAAAAGTCACTTTCCATGGACTCCCCAAATTCCTCCCACACCCGAGTTTTTGCTTATGCAACTGCCCTAGCTGCGTTCTGTTTAGCCCGCTGGTACCTGTCAGCTGCCTCGGGAGTCTCACAAGCTAACCAAGCTCAAAAGGCCTCTTTCTTCAGCCTGACGGCTCCCCTTACCTCCGGTGTCCACCAGCAGGTTCGGGGGTTACCCCCACAACAGGCACCAATGACCTTGCGGCCACAGCTCTGTTCAGCTGCCTTAGCAATGGAGGCACGGAACACCACCCATTCCTGTTCAATGTCTCCAGCCTCCATCAGAATACAGGAGAAACTTTGCCAGAGGTGAGAGTTGAAGATCTCCCGGACAGGGGCCTTAGCCAAACGCTCCCAGCACACCCTCACTATATGCTTGGGTTTCCCAGGTCTGTCAGGCATTTTCCCCTTCCATCTGATACAACTCACCACCAGGTGGTGATCAGCGGACAGCTCCGCCCCTCTCTTTACTCGAGTGTCCAGAACATACGGTCGCAAATCCGACGATACAACTACATAGTTGATCATTGACCTGCGGCCTACGGTGCTCTGATACCAGGTGTATTTATGAGCACCCTTATGTTCGAACGGGGTGTTCATTATGGACAAACTGTGATTAGCACATCCAGTAACAAAACACCATTCTGGTTCAGATTGGTTGGGCCGTTCCTCCCAATCACTCCCCTCCAGGTTTCGCTGTCATTGCCCACATGAGCATTGAAGTCCCCCAATAAAACAATGGAGTCCCATGTAGGGGCGCCTTCCAGTACCCCACCTAAGGCCTCCAAGAAGGCCAGATACTCTGTACTGATGTTCAGTGCATAAACACAGACAACAGTTAGATTTCGTCCCCCGACACAAAGCCGAAGGGAGGCAACCCTCTCGTTTACTGGGGTAAACTCCAACACGCTAGAGCTGAGAGTGAGGGCTACATGCACACCCACACCTGCTCTACGTCTCACTCCCGGGTCAACTCCAGAGTAGAAAAGAGTCCAGCCCTTCTCCAGGACTTTGGTTCCAGAGCCCGTGCTGTGCATTGAGGTGAGCCCGACTATATCTAAACGGTATCTCTGTACCTCCCGCACTAGCTCAGGCTCCTTTCCTACCAGAGAGGTAATGTTCCATGTTCCTAAAGCCAGTTTTGATAGCCAGGGATCGGTATGCCAAGTCCTCTGCCTTCGACTGTCACCCAATCCACATTGAACCCGCCCCTCATTACTCCTCCTGCAGGTGGTGGGCCCACAGGAGGACGGTCCCATGTAGCTCTTTTGGGCTGTGCCCAGCCGGGCCGCATGGGTAAGAGCCTGACCACCAGGTGCTCGCCGACGAGCCCCCCCCCAGGCCTGGATCCAGGGCGGGGCCCCGGTTTCCCTATTCTGGGCAAGGTGTTTGGTACCTTGTTTTTCTCTTTCATAAGGGTCTTAAATCGCTCTTTGTCTGGCCCCTCCCCCAGGACCAGTTTGCCTTGGGAGACCCTATATGGGCCCCTAGCCCTGGCAACATAGCTCCTAGGATCAAAGAGGCACACAAACCCTTCCACCACGATAAGGTGGCGATTCAAGGAGGAGCAAAAATAGAACTCTAAAGGATAACGTAAAATGGCAGCTCAGTCAATAGCACTCTGGCTGTACGGCTCTAGACCAGTGGACAGGGGTGGGTCCCTGTGGCCATGTGCTTGCTACTGTCCAGTACCTGAGTCCTGAACTGCAGGTATCTGGCCGTAGTCCGAGGTGCCATAGAGTGTATGTGGCCACCTGTCCGTGGGTCTCAGAGGCACTCCTGTTACATCTATATATACATAACATTAACCATCCGTTCATCTTCTGTAGCTGTACATATTGTATTGGGTCGGTGTGTATTAAATTAACTATTATTCAGTTATCAGTGACTAACCACTGAAACGATGGTGAAAGCCAAAGGTGCGTTTGTCGGTTACATAAGGTCTAATTGTCATCATTACTGAGGCATAACAGCACTTCCTTCACACCAGCAAAGTGGCGGCGTGCTCTAATGGGACACATCGCTGGATGCCTCTTTTTCAATCTGGCCCTCGCTTTCATACGGACTGCCTCGCAGGAAAATAGAAAAGACTGCTTCTGGAGACTTGCCTACCTCCCCTGTCCCCACCCCCCCGCTGCCACCCACTCCCCACAAGAGAGGAGAGAAAAAGAAATTCACAGGAAAGGTAATTGCATTGTTTGAAACGGGGGGGGGGGGAGGGGTCATGAAAATATATATTTTTTTATTTCTTTTTTAGGTCAGCCACACTGTTCGCCGCCATATTTCTGCATCACAGTGTTATCCTCCCGACTCCCGGCTCGCTGACGAGCCTTCTGAGGTACGTTTACAGGTCGTGAAATAGGAAATGAGTTCATTATCTGAGAGCGGACACCTCTTGATGTTTATCACTGCCTGCTCCACCCCTTCATGTTTGTTTAGTTTAATGTGGAATAAGAGTAATTTCAGTGAGTCATATCCCCTCCAAACAAGATAGGGAGCACTGGAAGACATCATATATGCTTTCATATGTTTGCACAGTCATACACCTTTGTCAATCCCTGCTGACATTAGACTTCAATAGATGCATGTACTGAATTCCTATCCGTCCATCTTCTAACCCTATCCCAGGCAGCTCGGGGGACAAAGCTGAGGAACACTCTAGACAAGATGGCAATCCATGGCAGGACACATGCACAAAGACTCCTACACTATGGGCATTGTAGAGATGCTAATTAGCCAAAAGAAACATCCTTGGACTGAGAGAGGAATCCAGAATGACACAGAGTGAACAAAATTTGCATCCAAAGTACAGATGGGATTCAAACCTTCAACCATGGAAATGAGGCAATAGGGCTTCACACTGAGCCACATGCTGCTTGATGCTAAATTTATTTAATCGTTTTTTATAGCTAATTCCAATCACTGTTTTGGGGGCCAGTAGTAATTTCTCCGTTAGGACACAGGTTAATTGTCATCTTTTATAAACATCAGTTTTAACTAATTGGGGCCATGCCAACTCCAGTCTGGTCTGTGGAAACATATTTGACAAACTTGTTTAATAAATCCCATCTAAACAAGACGTGCATCCATAATAATCAGACTGAACCTCCAAAATTCAAACCAAAATTCCTTTTATCCTTTATGCTGAGGATGCTCTTCTGTAACGTGTACTGTCAGTTATGCATCATAATTTATTGAAGCCATTTTATCGTCGGATGTGAAAGGATGGATACATGATCCTTGGTAACAATCAGTAAAAAGCACTTTAGATGTAAATGTGTGTTTTACAATCACGTGCTATAGAGGCACACAATTCCTGTAATTTCATTAATTAGTTTTTGTTTTGGATGCACTCCTCATAGTAAGGGAAAAACACATTCACAATTGCTGCTCCTATATTATAGATATTCTGCACGTGAGAAGGCATGGTAGAATCATTCCTCAAGGGTTGTGAATTTGATTCTGGTCTGACACTGTGCTTATGAGATTTGTCTCTTTGTGATTAGCTGGTATCCTACACAGGGTGTCCTCTGCCCTGTGATGGCCTGGTATCTCACACAGGGTGACCTCTGCCCTGTGATGGCCTGGTATCTCACACAGGGTG
>JAACJT020023453.1:0-22653 GCA_009936485.2 Gymnarchus niloticus | reverse complement strand
AGGGCCAAGCAGATTCTGGCAGTAATCTGTGGCAGTGGTACTACTTTGGATTATCTTTCTGATGTTAGTAATTTTATCACTAAAGAAAGCCAAAAAGTCATTGCTTTTGAGAGAGGTTGGAATCTGTGGGTATACTTCAGGTAGGTATACCCACAGATTGGGTATAATCAGGATTCCCATACAGCTCTGCACATTAATATCTGCAGCCAGATCCCTTTTCACCTTTACTGTATGTATCTTCTACTGGGTATGTACCATTTTGTCTTTTGCATTGTTGCATCATTTGTGATAATGTATATGTTTCTTTGTTATATTACATATTGGTGTGGCCACATAGTTTGATCTCTAAATTGGAATTAATTCATATTATGCCTACCCAGCAAATAAATTGTGTTCTGTTTAATTCTTGTCTGTCTGAAATCATTAGCTCTGCTGAGTTCTTCATGGTGGTGTTTTTGTAATCCCTGACCAGGATTAGATGCTGACTCTGAGTAGCTACACTGTATTGCACAGACGTAGCTGGCGCACAGCCTCTGAGATGAAGATCTACTAGACACACCGCACCTATTCGTCTTACGTGTCATTAACATAGTCAAACATGCTGCCAATGGGATCCAGCCTCTGAGTTGAACCGGTAAAATACACTGCAATAGCCCCTGAGCCATCATAGTTACACACACAGAGGCCAGTGTAAACTATTTGAACATGCTATATCAGTCCCTGAACTGGGCAATCCAAAAGACTGACCCACAGTTATACCAAACCTCGGGGTCCCTGAGCTGGATAGACTCAAACACGCTGAGCATGCGTCAGGTTCGTAGTTACCTCCCAGTCCCTGAACCGTCTGCCTGGCTCCATATTGCACTGGGCTTTGCTCAAACAGCCGGGAGCAAAGCCTTGAATAATACCAACGCCTAGAGGCAAGTGTAACTGAGAGTAAGGCAAGCCTTGATATTATCAGAACCAACCTAAATTTATTGGAGATCAAGGCCACAGCATTATAAATCAATTGTCAAATTATATGGAGTCATATTAGAATACGTTTATGTTATATTCAGTTTAACTAAGGTTTTAAGCACTTTCCAGACGCGTACGAAAGGACCTACAGTACATGTATTTATACCTTCGGCTGTCCACTTGTATTCTGACGTTGGGCCAGGGGGCAGCTTACCCTTACACTTTCATTTTCATAGGTTTGAGTTTGGTCCCGTCAAATCTGAACGGGGCCTAAATTATGAAGTCTTCACAACATGCTGGTTGAGATGCTATGGAACAGAATACCAGATTAGAATGAATGTTTTTTTGGGGTCATGATTAATGATCTTCCTGTTTTAAGCAAAATTGTCCATATCTATATAATTTTGAGAGAAGAAAAAGCTTTTTTTGTAACATGCAGTATAAATGCCATGTATTTTGATGAACACGTGGATGCATTTAGCATTGAATACGGTAGGGCCTTTAATGTGTTTTGGGTTGAAGACTTCATTTACTACATACCGTCTGACAAGGAGTTTTCAAATGTTTCTGATGATGAGAGGGAGTATTTAATTCCATACTGTCAATTGATTTAGTGTTACTGTGGAATGTGAATATGGGTGTCATATTGTGGACAGGAGGCCGACACAGGGTAACTCAGGGGTTTATTGTCAAGAGGCATACTCAGCTTCACAACGTTAAATCAGGGGATCAACAGGGGTCAATATGAGGGACAGGACCAAGGCAAGAATGACACACGGGTGACATCAATGACCAGACTGAGGCCAACAGGACTGGGAAGCTCTCTTCCAGACAAGTAACAAGGGGATGATGCAGAACAGGTGTGTCCCATTAGGCCACACTGGGGTAACAGAAGGAGCAGGGAGGCAGGGCATGACAATGGGCAAATTTGTTATGTACTTTTTAAATAAATTTGCTGAAGTTTTGTAATTTGTTGGAAGTTTTTCTTTTTGCGTAGGGAATTGTTAAAGATCATTTAATCAGCATTCCAATGGAACAGACTAGAAAACGAAAAAGATGCAATAAATAACACTGAATGATTTGGGTATTAAAAAACTAGTGTTAGATTTAAATTTTAAGAGTTTTAATTTTTAACACCATTTATAGTGTAGTGTGATTTCAACAGCAGCCAGTGAGGGGTTGGTGTAAAATTAAAAATTTTTTGTGTTAATTCAACTGTGATGAAGAGTTGATTTTTTTTGCTCTGGTGCAAGTGTAACTTTAACACTGTGTAGTGTAGTGTAACATAGTGTTAAATTTAACAATGAGACATCATCTATAAGTATGACTTTAACACTGGCAAATTAGCTGTGTACAGTGGTGACCTGTGCTGCCAGGGATAGGCTCCAGGTCCCCCACCTGAAACCTTTTCTAGCATGAGCAGTTAGTAGATGTATTGTAAACTTCTTTTCGACATGGACTGAAGCCTGCAAGAAGGGAGATGCCAGAACAATAGCAGAAACTCTATTCTGTATTTTGCCAATTTTGGATCCCTGCAAGTAATAGCAATGACAGAGGAACCATGTCAGCCCTGCCACAATGTGCAAGCAAGAATTGCATATATGTAGTCAACCAAATGAAGTTTGCAGTGGTAACCCTCTGGAAGGGACATTTTCAAGTTCATCTGACCAGCTACACTAAAGTCAGGTTTGATTGTACCACCGGAACCAGCACAGGACTGAAATAGTGCCCCATAAGCAGATAAGGGCCATTCCATGCCACTGAAACAACTGCTGGCCACAAGTACTGGTCCAGACATTACAAAAGTGATGGGCTTGTATCTTTTTCTCCTAGATAACATACAATAGGACATTCATTATCATTCTCATAGAAAAGAAATATCACTCTTTTTAACATCTGTTTTCCTGCCACAAGACACTTCTCTACCAAAGTACAGTCATGCCTCAAGATGAAATAAGCAATATCAGTGAAAGAAGTTTCTTTCCATTTCTGATATTTCCCAAACCATTAAAGAGATCTGACACCTTGCTAGAGTTCTGGGAAAGGTCAGGATTGAAATAGCTGATCATTTTCCAGTGATGCTGAGTTATTATGTTAGCATTTGTGGTTGTTTGTCTTTGTACTAACAAAAGCTTTGCCCTCTGACAATCTGTTGGCAATGAAAATGAAAGAAAAGGATGATTGTACTGAAGTTATTACTTGAGTATCCTGAATAATTAAAAAATCCTTGATTCAAATTTTGCTTTCCCCAAAGATTTATTTTCTTTTACATTGACATTGCACACCATGGAACAGCGTTGTAGACCAGTCTTTCTCAACAGGTGGGTTGTGACCCAAAAATGAGTCAGGACCATTTTCATCAGTCTGCAGAGTGGGTGGTTAAAAAGAATTATTTAAATTTTTTTGAAGAAGGAACAAGTTACTTTCCATGGGGGGAGCAGTGTAATGATGTAAAGTCTGATGTTTGTTTGGAATTTGGAATGCTCTGTTCTAGCTCTGCTCTTTATTCTCCTTCCTGTTAACATGAACACTGGTTAAACTGGTATGTACATAATTAACATTCTATCCCACTATGGTGATGGAATCTTAAGGGTATAAATCTTGCAGTGGACAATATCCGGAATACATTCAAGAGAGACTTAATTATATAGTGTTCAGCAGCAATGCGAGCTGAGTAATGTGCAGTCGTGTAGTAGTACAAGTTGTCATTATCAATAAAATTATGTGAGGTCAGCTGCCTAGCTAGCTGGCCACTAGAAACATCTGTGTTTAAAAGATCATTTTTTAAAGGTCAGCTGCCTAGCTAGCTGGCCACTAGAAACATCTGTGTTTAAAAGATCATTTTTTAAAAATCAGTGACACTGTTGACTCTGCTTCAAATGTCGGATAATCAGAGCTGGAATTCTTCAGGATCGGAGGAGGACCTGGAGCTGGAGTCTGCCGAGTTTAGTGGGATCCTTAGCAAGTGGACTAATTACATCCAAGGGTGGCAGGATCGCTGGGTGGTGTTGAAGAATAACACACTGAGCTACTACAAGTCTCAGGACAAGACTGCATATGGCTGCAGGAAGTCACTGTGTCTCAACAAGGCCATCATCAGACCCCACCAGTTCGACGAGTGCCGGCTGGACATCAGCGTCAACGACAGTGTGTGGCACCTGAGGGCCCCGAATCCGGAGCTGCGGTCACAGTGGATCGAGTTCATTGAGCTGCACCAGGCCGAGTCCGGATATGGTATCGAGTTTAGCCTGCATCGCCAAGGCTCCATGCTGTCCCTCAGATCGGTGGCCAGCAGCTATTCGGCAACCTCCTCTTCCTCCTTCAGGAAAGGTCACAGTTTGCATGAGAAGCTGGCCGAGATAGAGACCTTACAGGACATCCTGTCCAAACAGGTGGCTACCCTGCAGAAGTATTTTGACAGCTGTGCCAACGCTGTCTCCAAGGACAAGCTGCAGAGGGATAAAGTCGTGGAGGTCAATGAGGATGACATCTCCTCAACTTGTGTGAACTGGGACCACCACAATGGACCTGAGTGGAAATTCCCAGGTCTGAGTTCCAAGGCGGTCAATGGGATTGATTTCAAAGGAGAAGCCATCACATTCAAAGCCACCACAGCTGGGATCCTGGCAACGCTGTCACACTGCATCGAGCTGATGTTAAAACGGGAGGACAGCTGGCAGAAGAGGCTGGATAAGGAAATAGAAAAGAGGAAAAGGGTGGAGGAGGCTTACAAGAATGCCATGTCAGAGCTGAAGAAGAAATCTCACCTGTGGGGTCCTGACTACGAGGAGGGTCCAAACAGCCTCATCAGTGAAGAGGAGTTTTTTGATGTAGTGGAAGCTGCTCTTGATAGACAGGACAAAATTGATGAACAGTCCCAGTTCCAAAAAGCCCAGATACAGCCGTCCAGTCCCAAACTGCCTGAAGTTGCCTACCCTTATGCTGGCACCCACAGATTTGCAGAGAAGGTGGAAGAGATGGTGCAAAACCACATGACCTACTCCCTGCAAGATGTGGGTGGTGGTGCCAACTGGCAGCTTGTGATGGAGGAGGGTGATATGAAGATGTACCGCAGAGAGATGGTGGAGAACGGCATGGTGTTGGATCCACTGAAAGCCACCCACAGGATTAAAGGTGTGACTGGTCATGAGGTGTGCCACTACTTCTGGGACACAGATGTGCGGAATGAATGGGAAACTACCGTTGAGAACTTTAATGTGCTAGAAACCTTGTCTGACAACACCATCATCATCTACCAGATGCAAAAGAGGATGTGGCCCGCATCCCAGAGGGACGTTCTGTACCTGTCGACGATACGTAAAATCATGGCCAGCGACAAGAAAGACCCAGACACGTGGCTGGTCTGCAACTTCTCGGTGGATCACGAGAACGCAGCACCCAATGACAGATGTATCCGAGCCAAAATCAACATAGCCATGATCTGTCAGACCCTGGTCAGCCCACCAGAGGGTGACAGAAAGATCAGCAGACAGAACATCCTTTGTAAAATCACCTACGTGGCTCAGGTGAACCCCGGCGGCTGGGCTCCAGCATCCGTCCTTAGAGCGGTGGCCAAGAGGGAGTACCCCAAGTTCCTCAAACGATTTACCTCCTACGTCCAGAAGAAGACCGCCGACAAGCCCATACTTTTCTGAGCTTACCAGACAGCCGAAGAATGGCCGTGATGGCACCAGTGTGTCCCACTTTTCTCTATTTTTCTTCCCCTGCCCACTTTTGTTTGAATTTTCTGAGAAGCCATGCTTCTGTAAATTTGTTGAATGCTGATAATTTTTTAAAATAAAGATAAAATATAACCACAAGCAGTTATGGGCGGGTTCAAGCACACAATACCAACGGGGACAACATACACCCTTGACTAAAGCAGAAAGCAAAGTCATTGATTGCTGACTGTTGAATAACGTAGAGCTTTGATTTGGGGGTTGAAGCATGTTGTGTTGAACTAGGTAGTTGGGGACCTTTGGCCACACAGTGCTGGAATGGGCAGTGTGGGTTGTATACAGTGCTGGAATAGGCAGTTGGGGGGCATAGCTACTAGGGGCATGACCTGCAATAGTGCTGACATAAGCAATGAAGCCTACATAGGCATTTAGGGGACACAGGTGCTTGGACTGTGAATAACATAGGATTTTAGAGATAACTTTTGACCAGCTACGCTTCCAACGCAAGAAGTATTCATTAGGATATTGACGCAAGAAGTGCAGGAATATATAGAATGGACTGAAGCATGCAGTACAGTACTGCCATAGGCAGTTGGTGGTTGTTGTGTATTAGCTATATGATTTTTCAGATACCATCACATCTCCTTTTATATTAATGTGAGTCATTGTTATGCTGGTTCTGGGGTTCTGAATCGAATATACCTGCCCACATAAAACATCGCCACAGTCTCACATCTCATCATTATAAGTTGTACTCAAGTATTAATACAAGTACAGAACAGGTGGGGATAAGTACTTTGAGCATGGCCAGTGGCCACACTGAATGACATAGGATTTTTGGGATAACTTATGACCAGTTGGATCTCCTGATTACAACGATACTAAATTGCGCTGATTGGACAAAAATCTTTGAACCCTTTTGAACCGTGACACACTGGAATTTTTTTTTGCAATGTCGGAGAGATGAAACCAAAAAATGTTGAGACGAATTTAATTATTGTATTTATTTACTTGAAAAATGGCCGGTACTGAAAGAGATTTGCAGATACTGGTTTTCAAAACATGCTCTGATATATTCATAAATCACTACCTGGGCATTTGTTCAAAGACTTTTGAACACAGGACATTGTCAATATAAGCCTCAGCTATGTAAATGTTTTACAGCCATTCAAACATTCTTTTTTGTTTGATAAATAAGCAGTTATTCCTTTTGTATGACACTTTTTCTGTTCAGGTACCTGTGTGTTCATAAATATACATAAGATTCACCCTAGAAACTCCATCTCCAAGTCTAAGTGAATGGCTTGTCTAATGTGTCTGTTAATGGGGTTTTTAGTGTGGAATGTGAGGGGTTAATGTAAAATAAGATACACATAAAGTAGGGTAACCTAGGAAACGGCATGCAGGCAGGGGGGGCCCGGAAAAGGGCTTGTAGAATGAGCTTAACTATGCAAAGATAAGGAAGCAGAGACCTTGGGGCTTAGCGTAACCAGATAAGGAGTTGTGCGTCGGTAAAGTTGCTCACGCGAAGTGGAAAAGTACTAGCGGGTGGGGTTACAAGTTGCAGGGTATAAATAACCTGACCAGACAAAGACTGTTTGAGCTTCTCTTGTGATACCCTTGGTGTATGCAGAGTTGCTCCCGGATTGATCCACTGTGTGTGAGTGTGCGCGCAATAAAGGTTTGACGTTTTCTACGATCTTCCCCTGCGTCTCTGGTGTGAGTCTCTTCTCATCAACGGACCCGGCGGAGGGGGGGCACCAACAAATGTTAGGTGTGAAATAAGAGACAAAAAGAAAAGTTTGATCATTTTCACCTGTATGTTTAAAGAAATAGGAACAATAAACATGGCAGAATATGGAAAACACTAAAACCTGTTTTTTAAACTTTTACAGTCACTATTCATATCAGAAGGTGCATGAAAAATTACCCTATTCCCTCCTGACATTCAAGTAATAAGAAAAACTTTTCAAAGTGTTACATGATATTTTTGCTGGCAAACTTTTGCTAAAACAAAGCTTGAGGGAATGGCAAATGCCCCATGTCTCGTGCACACTGATTGAATAAAAAAGTGAGTACAGATCCATACTTATAAGAATTGTCAATCTTTTTCTGTATCGGCCTCTTTTTGGATCTTCTGAATAATAATTTTTCTGTTTCAACTTTCTTACGATATCAAAAAGCGCCAAAACCGGCATCAGGAAAGCTGCTCAGTAATTCTCCTGTTTATCTCCTTTGAAACGTATGATATTTTTTAGGGGTAACCTATAACAAAACAGAGCTTTTCTGGCCGTAAGCAGCCGAAGTTGTTACTACAAGCTTGTGAGACATCCCATTGTATTAAATACAAAGGTTGAAGACGAAAAATAAATAAAGATTCATACTTGAAGCCATGTTTGTCTTGAAAATAAAAATGTTTGCCAACCTGAAATTATGCTTCATGTTGCTGAAAAATATAGAAAAGTCAGAATTTGTCCAGGCATCTCCAAAGTGTCTCTGAAGGCCTTAGTGACCAGAATAAAAAAGAAAAAACAGCACAATTCTGTTGCATCACGAAAACTACTTAATAATCCATTTATCTTCTGTTTCAAATATTGTCTGATATTTTTACTAGTAACCTATAACAAAATGAAACTTTCCTGGCCTGAAAGCTTGTGAGAGCAGTGAATATCCCATGTTATGTATACAAGGAATGAAGAAAAAAAAAGAAAAAGATTTATACTTACTCAAAAAAATGGTAAATCTCTTTCAGCACCGGCACTTTTCCAGTAAAAAAATACAATAATTAAGTCTGTCAGCAATGTTTTTCAGTTTCATCTCTCCGACATTGTAAAAAAAAGTTTGGAAAATTGCGGAATTAAAATAAGGTACACTATGCGCTTCGTCAGGAAAGCAGCAGCGTAATTCTTTATTTATCCCCAGTATTATTTGTCGATTCCTTTGTGTATTCCTTTTTGTTTATTCTGTTTATTTTATATTTATATCTGTATTTTTTATATTTTATATTTATAGCTGTATATTCTATTTTATTTTGTTTATTTTGTTTGTCCATTACCGGCGGACTTTACTCATGCTACCCAGCTGATTAGACTGTGAATAGCTCTGCACGTGTCAGGGCATATCTTCAGTCCAGCCTGCTCTGGAAATGGCGTTTGTTAGCTTTGTTTTAATATTTTATATAAAAATGAACTTTGTGTTTGTTGTGTCTGGGCACATTAGAATGAAGACACCTTAAGGTTTACAGTGATATTTGTGTCATTTCAGTCTGACATAAACATGCAGAGTTATTCACATTTTTTGCTCTTTAAGAGAGATTTTAAAAAAGAGCATGTTAGCATGTTGTGATATTTATGCATTTCATGAAAACACAGGTTTATGTTATTTGTGAGAGGACACAATATAAAGTAAACAGACAAAGATTTGTGGGGATGCTTTTTTCTGGCTTGTGTGACAAATACTGACGGAGATAATGATGTTAAATTCACAAAATTTACACTTTCGACGTGCCTGCCCATCACCCTGTTAAAAAGGGTTAAGGCACCAGGCGGCAACAGCTCAAACATTACTTCACCATCAGGATGAAAAATCTGGCAATACAGGACTCCACTCTTCTCGACCAGGTGATCCCGTTGTTGGAGTAACACCAATACAGGCTGAGACACCGGTTTCTGTTCCTCATTATTGGGATGCCGCTTATGTCCCCAAAGTGCCAAGAATTCCCAGATAATTGGACCTCATGCTCTCCTGCTCTGCCATCAGCCTATGTAAAGGGGCTGCCAACTTGGCAAAACCCTCTCCAAATGTCAATAATCACTAGCAAACCTCAGATAAGACCGCAGCTCTGTGATAGTAGTGGGAAGCGGTAAGTTAGCTACTGCTTGTATCTTGCCTGGATCTGTGGAAACACCTTTATCAGATATCAGATGGCCCAAGTACTGCACCCCCTGCTAGAAAAATGCACATTTTGTGAGCTTCACCTTCAAACCCTCGTGTTGAAGTTGACCCAGCAACACATCCAGCATCTCAATTCAATTCAACTTTATTTATATAGCGCTTTTAACACGGAGCATGGTCACAAAGCGCTTTGCACGGTCACAAAGTGCTTTGAGCATCTAGAGATGTTGTTCCACTATGGAAGAAAAAAAACACAATGTCGTTGTACAAAAGCAATGACTGGCATTGCTGGTCACCAAATATCCACTGCATTAACCTCTGAAAGTTGCTGGGGTCATTAGAAAGCCCAAAGAGCATCTGGTTCCACTCAAACAACCAAAACATAGTACAGAATGCAGCCTTAGGTCTGTCTTCCTCAGCAACTAGGATTTGGTTGTACCTGCTGATTAGGCCTGTGGTGGAAAACCATCAAGCACCCATCTCAGTATGCGTTAAAGGAAATGCATATTTCCTTGTATTGTTATTCAATTGCCGGTAAGCACATGCACAGACTACTTTTTAGCTAGAACAATTGGAGAGGTCTTGGGATTGCTGCTCTCTCAGATCATTTGTGCCTCTAGCAGTTGACTGATATGCTTTTTACCACCCGGATTCTACAACGCTACTAAGTAAGTAACATGAAGACCAAGGAGCCCTCCAAACAGGTTAGAGACAAAGATGTGGGGAAGTATAGATCAGGGTTGGGTTATAAAAAAATCCCAAACTTTGACTATCCCACAGAGCACCATTAAATCAATTATAGCAAAATGGAAAGAATATGGCACCACTACAAACCTGACAAGAGAAGGCCGCTCACCAAAACCTATGCACACTCAAGATTTCTGTTTTTTTTTTGTCTTGATTATTGTTTGTGTCACAATAAAAACTGTTTTGTACCTTTAAAGTGGTAGGCATGTTGTGTAAATCAAATGGTGTTAACCCCCCAAAAATCCATTTTGATTCCAGCTTGTAATGTGACAAAACATGACAAACACCAATGGGGATGAATACTTTTGCAAGGCACTGTAAAGTATTATCATTTGTGACAGGCTCCAGCACCCCAACCAGGATATTCAGTTAGAAAATTAATTCATTAATGATTTGCAATAACATATTTTATTTCATTTTAAAATACACAACATTTTTGGCATTTTTCACCAAGCCATCAAGATATTCTTGAAGAATACAGCAAAAGCATCGCCGGGAGATGTCAATTATAACTTCTAATTGCATCTGTTAACATCTCAAGCAGAAAAGTACACTGTTGCCAGTACTGGGTTATTCGTACCATACAAGATTGTTTTCACATTGAGAAGCTGGCAGAGTAGTAGATGCATTGTTATTGTTAAAGGTGATGTCACCTTTATAGTGCACAGGCATGTGGTTATTGTCACAAGCAATGATGATTCTTCTATTGCTGTGCGTTCCCGTGTAAGAGCAAGGGGGTCTATTTGACTGCCCCCTAAGCTTGCATTGAATCACAGTAAAACATTTCTTGCTTGTGTGATTACTGCCTTCCTGCATACCATCTACACACACATTTTTGATCTGATTGGCAGTGGCTCCAACAATGAAAGTGTTTATTTTTTTGCAGCTGTGTCTGGAGTTGTCCTCATATATTTTCCTCCTTTTCATTTCCTTGTCACAATCCTTAATTGTCATTTTATTGTCATAATGTTGTCTGAGAAATTTCTTATATTGTGACTCCTCAGGTAGCAGCTCTTCCTCTAAAATCACAGGCTGCATTGCCCATACCACAGTAGAAATCAGGAACAGTACTAGGCAACTGGAGGTCATCTTTAATACCTAACAAATGCAACAAAATATAGAAAGTGATGAAGAATTGTTTGTGCTTATGATAATAATCAGTTACTATCGTTTAACTTCAAGATTACAATATCTGAAGGCATTTGTCTAAACATCAAAATGTGCTGCCAAAGAACACCTTTCACATTACTTAATACATTATGAAATGGCAACATTTTTTCCAAAAATATTGATCTCAAAATGTTTCAATGTAATTTGCAGTAACAGCATAGAAATACTGCTCTCCAGACTGCTCTCCAGATATTAGCATACATTACACTGTCTAGGTTGTCATATGTGCACAGTGGTACAATTTGCTCACCTCAGGTAAATGTGAAGGTGAATTGGAGATAAAGATGACTGGTGGAGATCAAAGATGCTCCTGAGTGACACAGACTTTCAGGTGAAGCTTCTAATACTTCTGCATTGGCTTTTGTGGACGATACTTTAATACTTGAATGAATTGGCCCCTCCCATGTGTTTTTGATGAATGTTAACCAATAGCTGATAAGTAACCCTATGTGAGTTACTGATACAATTGATACATAAATTATTGGACTAAATTATAAGGCCATATTTTTTGCTCTCTTACTTTGAAGTATAAAGACATGTTTTCTTTTCTAGTCACACTAATCGAATGAGAGAATACAGTTAATTATACTTGTTAAAATATTCAAAAATTAAATGTACAATTTGAGACATATAGTAAGATACACACAAACTTTCCAAGCCACTGAACATTAGAAGTGTTAGATTATTAAAATTGTACAAGATATATTCCCTTGATGTATTTTTGTTTTGTTAACAAAGCTTTTTGAAGTTTTCCAGCCAGTTGTGTTGAAAAGTGGTTCATTTGTTGATACTTCAAGTGATCACTAGAGCCACCTGCTGGTGAAAAGAGCTTAGAGCATAAAATGATGCAATACATAGCACTTCTGCATTTAAATGTAGATCCAATATTTTGTACCATTTTTAATTTCTTTACGCCTGTTTACAATGGTATTCAGTTTAGCTGTATTATTTTAAACGTGAGGTAAAGAAATAGTAATTGCATTATGTTGTCTCTTGTCAGGCTACTTAGAATTCTATCCAATTATAGTATTGCAAATGTCATTTAGGACTCCTTATGTCCAGGGACGGATCTGCTGTGGTGGTATGCAGTGGCATGTGCCACCCTAAAATCTGTTGCCACCCCTAGTGCCACCCGAGTTTTGCATATGAAAATATTTATTAAAATACGGTAACATTAAGGCTTTGAGCAAGTCTAGCTACAATTAACATTGAATTTGAATTCTAAAATTGAAGTTTTTACATAATGTGACCCCTCTTCCTTGAAAAAATGGTTCAGCCCATAGCTTCCCAACCAGACTGTTCTTGTTGTCAGGGGCAACCGACACTGACCTATGATTGGTGGGGGACCCCATTTTGAATCTATTCCGTGGACATCGCTGCACCATGGCAATTTCAGATTTCAACACAATGTTGATTGTCACACTGTGGAAATTGCTTAAAGGTAAGTGTTATTAGCCGAATTAATCATACAAAACGAGGTTTAAATTATTTTACACAATGTGCAGGGAACAATCAGTTCATGTGTATCATTTAACGTTATTTTGCACTATAGTATAGGCTAGAGACGGTTATCATAAAAAAAAAAAACGATGCGGTAATAATGTAAGACATTATGCTAAAACTTTCATCTGTGTAAGAGCGTGGACAACAACACAGATTTCCATACCAGATCGGTCGAGGCCCGGGTTAACAATAACCGCCACCAGTACTGTTAGCTAAAAGGGTGGAAATTGGGTTACTGTTAGCTGAAGGAGAAGATGAGGGGGAAGGCGTTTCCGGATGCAAGAAGAGAAGAGGAAGGTTAGGAGAGTGGAAGTGAGGGCAGGAACTTTGAATGTTGGCGGTATGACTGGTAAAGGGAGAGAGCTAGCTGATATGATGGAGAGAAGGAAAGTTCATATATTGTGCATGCAAGAAACCAGATGGAAGGGGAGTAAGGCCAGGTGTATCAGAGGTGGGTTCAGATTGTTCTGCCATGGTGTGGATGGAAGGAGAAATGGGGTAGGGATTATCCTGAAGAAACAATACGCTAAGAGTGTTTTGGAGGTGAAAAGAGTGTCGGACAAAGTGATGAGTATGAACTTGTACTGATTAGCTAAACAGAGGGACTGAGCTGGGAAAGATGTGCAGCAGGTTAGGATGATAAAGGATAATGATGGAAACGTACTCACAAGTGAGGAGAGTGTGTTGAGAAGTTGGAATGAGTACTTTGAGGGGCTGATGAATGAAGAGAATGAGAGAGAGAGAAGGTTGGATGATGTGAGGATAGTGAATCAGGAAATGCAACAGATTAGCAAGGAGGAAGTAAGGACAGCTATGAAGAGGATGAAGAAAGGAAAGGCTGTTGGTCTGGATGATATACCTGTGGAAGCATGGAGGTGTTTAGGAAAGATGGCAGTGGAGTTTCTATCCAGATGGTTTAATGCAATCTTGGAAAGTGAGAGGATGCCTGAGGAGTTTAAAAGAAGTATACTGATACCGATTTTTAAGAATAAGGGTGATAGTAACTGCAGACGGATAAAATTGATTAGCCACAGCATGAAGTTATGGGGAAAAGTAGTGGAAGCTAGGTTAAGAAGAGAGGTGATGATTAGTGAGCAGCAGTATGGTTTCATGCTGGGAAAGAGCACTACAGATGCGATGTTTGCTCTGAGGGTGTTGATGGAGAAATATAGAGGTCAGAAGGAGTTGCATTGTGTCTTTGTGGACTTAGAGAAAGCATATGACAGGGTGCCTGGAGAGGAGTTGTGGTATTGTATGAGGAAGTCGAGAGTGGCAGAGAAGTATGTAAGAGTGGTACAAGATATGCACTAGGGCAGTGTGACAGTAGTGAGTTCTGCGGTAGGAGTGACGGATGCATTCAAGGTAGAGGTGGGATTAAATCAAGGATCAGCTCTGAGCCCTTTCTTATTTGCAATGATGATGGACAGGTCAAAAGACGAGATCAGACAGGAGCCCCCATAGACTATGATGTTTGCAGATGACATTATGATCTGTAGTGAAAGTAGGGAGAAGGTTGAGGAGACCCTGGAGAGGTGGAGGTGTGCTCTAGAGAGGAGAGGAATGAAGGTCAGTAGGACTAAGACAGAATACATGTGTGTGAAAGAGAGGGAGGACAGTGGAATGGTGAGGATGCGGGGAGTAGAGTTGGTGAAGGTGGATAAGTTTAAATACTTGGGGTCAATAGTTCAGAATAACGGGGAGTGCGGAAAAGAGGTGAAGAAGAGAGTGCAAACACGGTGGAGTGGGTGGTGAAGAGTGTCAGGAGTGATTTGTGACAGACAGGTACCAGTAAGAGTGAAGGGGAAGATCTACAAGATGGTAGTGAGACCAGCTATGTTATATGGGCTGGAGGCGGTGGCATTGACAAAAAGACAGGAGGCAGAGCTGGAGGTAGCAGGATTAAAGATGTTAAGATTTTCACTGGGTGTGATGAGAAAGGACAGGATTAGGAATGAGTGTATTAGAGGGTCAGCTCAGGTTGGACAGTTTGGAGACAAAGCCAGAGAGACGAGATTGTGTTTGGATGTGCAGAGGAGAGATGCTAGGTATATTGAGAAAAGGATGCTGAGGATGGAGCTGCCAGGCAATAGGAAAAGAGAAAAGCCAAAGAGGAGGTTTATGGATGTGGTGAGAGAGGACATGCAGGTGGTTGGTGTGGCTGAGTGGGATGCAGAGGACAGGAGGAGATGGAGACGGTTAATCCACTGTGGCGACCCCTGACAGGAGGAGCCAAAAGAGAATGATGATGATTTTTGTGAGTAAATGCATCCATCTTGTTAGCCCACCCCAACCCAGTTGTATGAAAAATATGGTAGGCTGTTGTCACATGTAGGGAGCAACTAGCACTTGACAGAAATTCCTGCAACTCCTTTAATGTTGCCATTGGCCTCTTGGCAGCCTCCCTGACCAGTTTTCTTCATTTCATCAATTTTGGAATTCCATCCTGTTAATGGTAGTGTTACTGTTGTGCCATATTTTCTCCAATTGATGATTGTCTTCACTGTGCTACATGGTATATCTAATGACTTGAATATTATTTTGTATTCCTCTCCTCCCTAAAATCTTTCAACAATGACATCCCATTCATGCTTTGACAGCTGTTTGTAGACCATGGCTTATGCAGTAGAATACAATGAGAAGATGGCATGTTGACTTATATCCACTATAGCAACTCCTCTACCCAGTACTGATTGATCTCCACACAAAAGGTATGTAGTACAGATTTGATCTTTGATGGAATGCCCCCGTGAGCATAGTGAACAGAAGCCATATACTGTTTGATGTGGAGCCAGTGTAAAACCTCGCCAAACACAAAAGATGTTTGTACCCTGAGGATTTTCAAATTCCAAAGATACATAAAACTGGGTTATTGCTTTCACTATGGATCTGGATGTTATTAAACAGAGTGGATATGCAGCAGGATATCAAGGAGTCTGAATGTTTTGTAGATTCAAAACTTTCAATAATTTGGCATTCAAATTGCCATCCCACAGCAGGAATGTACCAGAGAGGAGCGCATTTTAGTGGTTGAACGGGTTTCCCTGTTAACTGGCACATATAATAGGTTTTTGATATATTCTGGGGGGGCAGGGTGGTTGGGACGACAACTCAGTGGCTGTCACTGTCACCTCCAGGGTTTGAATCCCACCTCCGCTCTGTGTGTATAGAGTTTGCATGTTCTCCCCATGCTTTGCAGGATTCCTCTGGGTTCTTCATTTTACTCTTGCAGTCCTAAGGCATGCTTTGCCGACTAATTGGTGCGGCTAAATTGTCCGTTGTTGATGAGTGCATATGTGACTGTGACTTGCGGTGGGTTGGCACTCCATCCAGGGTGTCCTCCGGCTTGTGCCCACGACACAGAAGTGTATCCTTCACAGCAAGGTTATAATAGTTTTGCATTTTTCATTAATTTTTATTTTCATTTCATTTTCACTTTTTGTTTAGTTCAGTTTAGTTTTTATTCGTTTTTAAAATGGGATTGCTAGCTTAGTTCAGTTTCATATTTTTGAAAATGCTTAGTTTTAGTTTTTTAATTTTAGTGTTAGTTTTAGTTTTTTCTAATATAAGGTATTCGTCAGAGGTGTGAAACGAAAACTGAAGACATTTTCTCTGTAATTTTAGTTTAGTTTTTGTAAACATACAATACGGTTTCGGTTAGTTATCGTTTTTTCGTGAAGCTTCATTTTTATTTTCAGTTAATGAAAATGTTTTTTCACATTTAGTTTTCATTATTTGGTTAGTTTTCTTGAACGATAATAACCCTGTTTCGCGGCTACTTCACGGAAGAGAATCACACCCGCGCGTGACACTCATGAAGGATAATTGCACGTGACCTTCGAAACATTTCTATATAAAATGTCTGGCTCATCCCAAGGTTTCTTCCTCTTGAGGGAGTTTTTCCTTGCCACTGTTGCCTTTGGCTTACTCTCTGGGGACCGTGGGCCCGGGACTATGTAAAGCGCTTTGTGACCGCGCTCCGTGTTAAAAGCGCTATATAAATAAAATTGAATTGAATTGAATAAAATGCACATGGTGGCCCTGGATGATGTAGGATGTTCCAATTCAATTATTTCTCCTTTTCTAGTTTCCTCGTCTCTTCAGTGAACATTGAACTAGTGGACAAGGAGACAAGTGGAGGAAATGAATGTTCAATTGTGTGTCTTAAGATGATAAGCCTAAGGCTGAAGGTGCACCTTAGCTGTTAAGAGGAAGGACTTCATTATTCAGAATGGAGCAGAGTATTATATGAATACTATTCTTCCCTCCAGCGCCGCTGAGCCCAACCTTAATCCTTAGACAGTGAGCTTACCTCCAGAGTTTGTTCAACCTTCTATCCTCCTTCGCCATTCATATGCTTTTAGAAAACAGCAGCGAAAAACCTGACACTTAGTATAACAGGCTGGTAAAACCTGGACTATACAATGCTGGTTCTGCCTGCATACTCTGTCATCCCTCACAAACCACAAAAAGATTGTTTTTCAGAAATTAAATTTAAAAACTACATTGTATTTAGTTCTGAGATATTAAACTGTTCTCCATAAAATGAAGAATTACTCTGGAACCTAGACTGAAAAAATTACTAAACTGAACAAAGTATCTGGGTTGGTAACATTAAACGAATAACCCTTCTATTCTGTTTGAAATATTGATATAATAGTTGATTGGTGGCACCATCATGCCATCAAGAGTACAACTTAATCAATCTATCCATCTTCCAACTACTATCCAGTTCTGGGTCTTGAGGCTCTGTTGTTAATTCATTTCTCTTACATGGGTTCATGCTACCAGAAGAACCATCTTACAATCAGTTATCCAATATGGGGTTATGGGAGGACCTGGAGTCTATCCTAGGTAGCATGATGTACAAGGCAGGGGAATACACAGAGTAGTGTGCCAGTCCATCACAGGGAACACATTTAAAAAAAAAAAAAACACAATCACACAATATGAGCACTTTGGTGATGCCAGTTTGCTATATATCAGTCTTTGACTGTGACAGGCAATGTAAAGAAAACCTGGAAACTCCATGATGCTTACAGAGCAGAGGTGGTATTCAAACCCTCCAGCACCCTTTAGCTGAGCTTGAGACACTGCACACAAAAACCTTTGTTTCTCTGGTTCTCTGCTAATCCCGCAAGGCCTCTCAGTGTAACAACAAGATGAACCTACCATGATGCACAAAATAAAAATATACTGCAGTGCACATGGAAAGTTTTCTGACCCTTTCAAGTCGTCGACATTTTGTTATGTTACAGACTCACCTTGAAATGGATTCAATTAATATTTTTTAATAATCTACACACAACACTCCACAATGACAAAGCAAAATAAGGCATTTAGACTGTTTTGTTAATTTATTAAAAATAAAAAACTAAAATATCTCATTTACATAAGTATTCAGACCCTTCACGTCGTACTTGATTAAAGCACCTTTTTGGGAATGACCCCATAAGCTTCGCACACCTTTATTTTGGGAATTTCTCCCATTCTTCTTGGCAGAATCATTCAAGTTCAGCCAAGAGTCTGAAAGCTTTCCATGTGCACTGTATTTGTAGTGCAAGGGTTGAATACCTTTTGCAACTTGAAGCAGATATAATTTCCTCTTCCACATCAGTCTACAAGTGAATGTATATGTAAAACAAACATTTTATGGTTCTCTTTTGCTTTACTGTCACCTGAGCCAGAAGATTTCATTCCCCACCAGTTGAGGATGTGGGAATGATTGCAGTAATTTGGTAGATAAGACACATCTTCTGGAACACAGATGCAATACAATGTTCCATTAATCCATTTACAGCCAAGTAAAAATATACACATACTTTAATAATATTTTACAATGAAGTAATGTATAAAACAAATATTGCTTTTTAAAAAGGAAGCTGTAAATACATGAAAACTTGAAAGCCTTAAAATTGAGGACGAATAAAAGAAAAAATCCTAAAGTAGTTTGTAATGTATCATTTATAAAAATCTTCTGTATAAAACCAGTTGAACATCATGTAGTACGCTACAACCTTGGTATAATGTGGGAACCAGAAGCCAAATATAGATGAGGATTATAAGATTATGTAATACTGAAAGCAATCAGTGCAGGGTTTATTAACAAGGCATAACAGAAAAATGCCATACCTAAAGTTGTTTCCAAGAAAGGTGTTAGCTGTGTTTTAAGAAACTAAAACTTACAATAAACTGCACCAATGAATGGTACAAACAGTAAACAATTTCTGGTAAAAGGGACATACTTATATGATGTATCCTTCCACTATTTTCCAAAGGAATAATTGCTTTTTGATGATGTGGCATTATACGCGTAAGAGAAAATAACACAGAAATCAAAATAATATGCTTTTTGATTACTAACATATTTGGGATAACTGATGGTGACCATGTTGTATCTAAATTTGCATATAATTCAGTCGTTATAATAATCATAATTGTGTGATAGAGCAATATATTAATGGTTACTTTCTCAGTACATTTTAAGGGAATTAAATCCATTGGCCATTCGGCAGAATTGTTAATACCCACTTTAAATTAGATTTTGAAATACTGCAGTCAATAACAAACACATTATGTATTTAATACACTGTACATTAGGGTGGTCCATGGTAAATATGGTAAAAAAAGTCTTAGCTACAGAAGGAGACACATCATGTTTTGTTTCCACCTCACATTGTGAACATCCATGCAAAATTTCAGCTCAATTCAGCAATAATTACAGGTCCCCCAATTTGTCAACTTGCATCAGGTCTGTGCTCAATGACAATGCCGATTGTGCAGCTGCTCTTGAAGTGGAACAACACTTGTCTTATGAAGGATGAGTCACAAAAGCAGTGCCTTCTGAAGAAGGCTGTGTAGCACTATAACGAGATGCCCTCAGTTGCAAAATCTGTTTTCCTTCGAACTTAAACCTAATAGGTAGATGACGTCAGTCCTGCCACTGCTGATTATAGGGAATTTCAGTTAGATAAACTAATGTTTTTTTGTGTATTTCTGTGCTGTTTAGATGTACTATAATTTAATTTACATGCATTCTGAGTTTGTTTCAAGCTGTAGGATATCTGCACACAAATGGTCAAACACGGTTCATTTCCATGTCATTGGTACAGAGAAGAAGCAGTTTTGGGGGACCCCTAAATTTAGGACTATGCAGGTAAAATTTTATCCACAAGCTCTCTGTGAAAAAAGTACAAATGTGTGCTGTGTCTCAAATGAAATGGGGCTTCTTTTGATTTTTGACCACCCTACTGTACATTCCTTAAACATATCGTGCATTTATATCCGAGTAAGCCTTGTCCTTTTGTCAGCTTAATGTTCAATCAGCTGAACTACCCTAAGCATGAACAGGTATGATCTAATATATCAGAGTATAAAATCTAGATTTACATTTGGCATGTACTTTAGAATTCACTTGCACCCATGCTAAAAGTGGTTTTGAAAGATTGCAATATGAGAATGAATTGTTAGACATTATTACTGCTCTATTGGATTTTGATGTCAGTGTCATTCAGCTACAACTGGTTTGAACTATTCTAATTCTGTCTATCAGTTGTTCCCTGACTTGTTTTACACTAAGTAGCCTTCTTCATCCTCCATAGAGTGGCCACAAGCTCCTGGTGCAGGCAGGTAAACATTGCCCGTGGTCTGGTCCTCCTCATACCCCAGATTGTATTCTTCAGCACAGCCCTGGTCAGCAGCCTTCAGGCCCAGGTTGATGTAATGAGCCTCTTCACTGGCCTCCAGGGGGGGTAGGTGTGACAGCAGCACTCTGAGTTCCTGTCCCAGCTTAGTGAAGCATGGTCTCTGTGTCGGCTCCTGATGCCAGCAGCTCAACATCACATCATAACTGGGTGGAAGGTTGGGAAACACATAGATAATTACCTTTCAAACAACTACATCTCCTGATTTAATATTATCAGACTTGAAGTGGCTTATAGAGGATTCTAGATCATATATGGGTTTAATTCAAATTACTGTACAGAAACTATATGTCTCTATATGATCAACTTCCAGAACATAATAAAAAGGTGAGCAAAGGTTCCATCTAGATAATCTCAATGGAGAAACTGTGGCTGTCTTACTGGTGTAATCAAAGACCAACAATTCAGTTAATATGTTGGTGTTAACGCTTAAGTCCATGCATCATTTTCAGAAATTAACTAAGTGGTGCCAAGTAATTCACAAGAAGCCAGCTCACAGCTCGTGGTCGCAGTCAGGGCATTTAAGTCGTTGTCCAGATTCTAACAGATCCAGGAGCTCGTGGTTGTGGACTGCTGCATAAGGCGTCTTTCCTCTAGTCACGATCTCCCACATGGTGACTCCAAAGGACCACTGTGACAGAAGTCAAACAGACATGGACACATGAAGACTCGGGGCACAATAAAATGCTCATACATTCAGCACCAAAACAATAGCTTGCCAGTCTAAAACTATATCTAAAGATTTGACTGAAACTTTAAACCTGGGTTTTAACTCAAGATTTTCTTTCATTGTATATCAATTGCCATTTAGAGGGAGGGCCCATTGGGGCTCATGCAGACTTACTATGTCGCTCTTGCTGGTGTAGATGTTGTCTGACAGGCTCTCTATGGCCATCCATTTCACTGGCATACGTATGGCCTCTTTCTGCCTGTAGTAATTCCTGTTGCATATTTGCTTGGACAAGCCAAAGTCAGCCACACACACCCTCAAGTCATCCCCCAGCCTGTTTGTGAAGGACACACGCACAGTCTGCTTCACTAAAGATAGATACAAACTAACTGGCAAAATTTGCTGACATAAAAAAAATTAAATAACATTGTAATTAAGCTATTTTTATTGATCAAAGACTACCTGCGCTGGCACTACATGAGCACAACAGAAATCAATGAATGATGCATAAAACCTCCGATGGCGTGACAAATAGTACTTCCAAACCATCTATGAGAAGATTTACGTAAACACAGTATCAAATTAGTTTTATCATATAGGAAAATAACATTCTATACAAGGGAGAGAAATCAAGTGGAAACCATTCATCCATATAGTCTATCCAGGAAATGTGAATCCATTTGACTAAGGAGAATATCTGGCTTTGTTTTTGGGTCTTACAGTACCACCTCCTACACTCACATGCAGTTACGTGCAGCCAGGTCCCTATGAAGAAAGCCACGAGCACTCAGGTACTCCATCCCAGCAGCAATGTCAATCATGAAACGCAGGAGACTCTGGTAGGGCACAAACTGAGACACACAAAGTTGACATTACAGAGCCATCTCAGCATGTTTAGGCAGCAGTTTTCACTGAAACATTACATGGTCATCTTATTCTTAATGAAAACCATTTCTTATGTTACTTATGGTTAAATATAGCTAATTAGCAAAAGGAAAGTGAAGAGACTGAAGTTACGACCATAACTACCCAGAAGAAACAAACAATAATGGGAGAACAAGTGAATTCCATGCACACATAGCAGAGGCAAGATTAAATTTATTTTTATATGCTTAGCTTATAATCAATACACCTTGCCCAAACTGTTCAATGCTTTTCTCTTCAATAGAAGACAAAAACATACCAGAATTTGCATTTTGCAGCATTTGTATGCATGGCTGTATATTTACGTATTAAGATGTGTTTCTGTATATATACAATTCAATTCAATTCAATTTTATTTATATAGCGCTTTTAACACGGAGCGCGGTCACAAAGCGCTTTACATAGTCCC
>JAACJT020023452.1:0-22654 GCA_009936485.2 Gymnarchus niloticus | reverse complement strand
GGCCCAGCTCACCGCAGAGTGAACGAGGCTGGTGGTGGTTCCTCCTCTGTGGCTCTGTGCTGGCAGCACAGACAGGACCCCCTTCTTCAGGGCTCTCTGCAGCACAGGCACAGCCAGGATCTCCGCTGTTCTCTTGCCAGTGTAGTTGGTGCTAGCTAGCAGGCATGCTGATGTAGCCGCTCCACAGATGCTCCATTAATGCACAGCAATAAAAGAACTAGGGCAAATCTGGCCAGTGCTTGGTAGACTCGAACTCCAGCCTCCACACACCGGGAAGTGACATCTTACTTGTCGCACCACTCTAACACTGCTGACCCCCTGATAAAAAAAAGCTTGCTCAAGTATTATTACCCATTAAGGTAAAACAATGGGCCTTTTTTTTTTCAAACCTTATTATACATCAGTTAAAATGGAATAATACAATTGCAAAGCATCAAATCTCAGATTATGTTCAAATACTCAGGATTAATCAGATTCCAACAAATACATAAATCAATAACAGCATCCAGAGACCATCAGATAAACCATATTCGTTTAGGTCCATCAATTAACAGCATTTCACCAACTGAACTGCAGAAGTTTAAAATTTACTAGATCCAACTCCATTAATAAATAATCAAACTAACAACAGTAAATATTATGACTTTCAATTAATCAAACTATTTATTTAACATACCACCATGCTTAAAAGACAGCAATGAATAATAATTTAAACCAGTTTCCTGGGCGATTAAATAGATAAATAAAACATTCAGAAAATAAAAATCAGCACATTCTCAGATTAGTTCTCTTTTATTGAGAGATTTTTCTTCTTCTCCCTGGGGTGATTAAACAGTTAAATAAAAAAAAAAAATTCAGCACATTCTCATAAAACACTACCCATGCTTAAGATCTATTAAAAGGGACATGACCCAGTGCTTGGTAATCTTTGAGTTGCACCTTAAATTTTTAGCCAAGCCCCTCAAAGGACCGGCGGCTGGGTTATAACAACAGGCCTAAATGATGAAGGCCAATGCAGGCCAGTGGGCAGCAGACTTGAACCCCAGCCTCCACACATTGGGAAGCGACAGCATACTCACTGTGCAATTCTGACACTGTTGGATTCCGAATTAATTCTGAGCTTACCCAAGTAAATTACCCATTAAAGTACAACAATAAAGGATGCAGGCCAAATCTGCCCAGTGGCCACACAGTGGGACACAACACATTAGCCCCATGCCACTCTGCTGTCACTGAAACCCAGACGAGAAAGCTTGCCTGAGTTAATTAACTTACATATACAGTAAATTATAATACAATAAATAAAATGTAATATATACAGACATACATTTACATATAGAATTTAAGCTACTAGAAATTGGCATTTCTCAGCCTAAAATAACAATAGGTAAACATGCTTAATAGCAGAGTCTGTGGATCTGATAGACAGTGAATAACGCTGTATTCATAAGGCTGGTTCTCAAAAAAAGATGGAACTCAAGAGTCGAGCTTCGGCGTGAACTCTCCACAGTAAAATCGGTTCAGCTGAAGTCTGCCCACACTAGTGGATGCACAAGCCATCAGGAATAGAGAATGTTCACCACACGCATCAGTAGTGTAGCAGTATGTTGTTTTGGAAAAAGTAGAATACAACGTAAAATTTGCAACAGCACGCATGACACTGGCTTACATAAAAGCATTGTTGCCAATGCTGAAACATCTTAAGACTGTCACCTGAAACATAGAGGAGTAGCGTACAGTTTAAGCCCCCATTAGTCAGCCAAGTGATTTTGCTTAAATCAAACGCCATTCAAGGTCAAAATCATTTAAGACAACAGATGAAATGATCCTCACCATCATGTAACACCATCTGGACGTTAACATTCACATCCTAATGAAGAATTACTTTGTGTACGAGTCACGATATACAATGTGTACACAAAGGACGACACAAGTCAAAACACCACACGGGACCCCCGGTACCGATATAAAAGTGCTACCAATCAAACGGTGTTACAGCACATACCGTGACATACACAAAATAACAGAAACACCGCCAACTGTAGGGTAGGATTCATGCCATTATTAAGATGCACCTTCGGAAGGAAGACGTGTACGCGGAACATGCGCATTAACGCGCGCAATGAATTTTGGGCTGCCTTCAGTATCCATAGCAACCCGGAATACAAACGCGACCCTTCCGAAAGCGGATCTTCATACCTTCAGGCCGAATGCAAATGCGAATGTTCCGCGTGCCTGTCCCCATTCCGAATAAGACGTTAATGCCCATGTTCCGCGTGCACGTCTTCCTTCTGAATGTGCGTAATGGCAGGAATCACCCCCCATAGTACACACGGAGGCGGAGCCTCGCCAGCATTCGCAGGCAGATTGTGCTCGTTACTGTGGTAACCGTTTGTTTACATGCCCGAGTCGGTCATCCAGAATGACTGAATGAAAACATTTACTAAAAATTTCATCTAAATACTGAAACGAGGACCACGGCCTGAGTGTACAACGTGTCCTGACAAGGTAATGAGATGTTCGGTGAGTCTGTTCCAGCCTGATACTACAAGTAACTTAAGTACAGTTGCTTAAGTACAGTTCACAGTGCTAAAAGTTATCAAGCAGGTTTGATAATTGGTGGTAACTTTGAATGAAACTACAGAAATTCTGTTTTAATCTTAATTGTGTTTTGTTAATTGTTATTGTTTAATTGTGGCCATTTTACAGCTGACTGTACCATACCACGTTCATCACCAATATTCAGAACCTGATTTCAAAGATCACTGAAAAATAACTGGTCCCGGTATTCATTCAAAGCCTGTATCAGTCCATGGACTGGATCAGCAGCCTTTGACAGGTCGAGTGATGAAGATTTAAGATGTCTGAGAGTAATTTTGTTGTTCTAAAAAATTTATTCTGCCTTAAATAAGGTAACAATGTTACCTAGCTGTTATCAGCAAATTGGCAAACATTAAAATATATGAAGGATAAATGTACAGAGATGCTGACCAGGTGATCTTTCAAACGTACTGTTTTTGTGTAGTCAGCTTTCAAGACAATAAACCATGTTTTGGAGAACTCAGCTACTGGGGATGCATGAGCCAGTAGCTTTCTTCGTGCTGGTCCCAAGCCTTGATAAATGGGGACAGTTTGGTCAGGAAGGGCATCCGGTGTAAAATTTTTACCAAATCAAATATGCAGACAACAGTACAGATTTCCATACCGGATCGGTTGAGGCCTGAGTTAACAATGACCGCCATCAATAATGTTAGCCAACAGGGTGCTGGTGGAATTTGGGCTACTGTTGGCCGAAGAGGAAGGAAAGGGGGAAGGCATGTCTGGAGGCAGGAGAAGAGGAGGAAAGATAGGGGAGTGGAAGTGAGGGTAGGAACTTTGAATGTTAGCAGTATGACCGGTAAAGGGAGAGAGCTAACTGATATGATGGAGAGAAGGACGGTTGATATATTGTGCGTGCAAGAAACCAGATGAAGTAAGGCCAGGTGTATCGGAGGCAAGTTCAAATTGTTTTACCGTGGTCTGGATGGGAGGAGAAATGGGGTAGGGAATATCCTGAAAGAAGAGTATGCCAATAGTGTTTTGGAGATGAAAAGAGTGTCAGACAGAGTGATGAGTATGAAGCTGGAAATCGATGGTGTGATGATGAATGTTGTTAGTGCATATGCCCCGAAAGTTGGGTGAGAGATGGATGAAAAAGAAAAATTCTGGAGTGAGTTGGATGAAGTGGTGGAGAGTGTACCCAAGGGAGAGAGATTAGTGATTGTTGCAGATCTCAATGGGCATGTTGCTGAAGCGAACAGAGGGGATGAGGAAGTGATGGGTAGGTATGGTGTCAAGGAGAGGAATGCAGAAGGTCAGATGGTAGTGGATTTTGCGAAAAGGATGGACATAGCTGTGGTGAATACGTATTTTAAGAAGAGGGAGGAACACAGGGTGACATACAAGAGTGGAGGAAGATGCACACAGGTAGATTATGTCCTGTGTAGGAGGGTCAGTCTGAAGGAGACTAGAGACTGTAAAGTGGTGGCAGGGGAAAGCATAGTTAGGCAGCATAGGTTGATGGTTTGTAGGATGACTTTGGAGATCAAGAAGAGAAGGAGAGTGAGGGCAGAGCCAAGGATCAAATAGTGGAATTTGCAAAATGAAAACCGTAAGGTGGCATTCAGGGAAGAGTTAAGACAGGCACTGGGTGGCAGTGAAGACTTACCAGATAGCTGGGCAACTACAGCAGAAGTGGTAAGAGAGACAGCTAGAAAGGTGCTTGGTGTGACATCTGGTCAGAGGAAGGAGGACAAGGAAACCTGGTGGTGGAATGAAGAAGTACAGGAGAGTATACAGAGGAAGAGGTTGGTGAAGAAGAAGTGGGATAGTCAGAGAGATGAAGAAAGTAGACAGGAGTACAAGGAGATGAGGTGAAGAGAGAGGTGGCGAAAGCTAAGGATAAGGCGTATGGTGAATTGTATGAGAGGCTGGACACTAAGGAGGGAGAAAGGGACCTGTATCGACTGGCTAGACAGAGGGACCAAGCTGGGAAAGATGTGCAGCAGGTTAGGGTGATAAAGGATAACAATAGAAACGTACTCACAAGCGAGGAGAGTGTGTTGAGCAGGTGGAAAGAGTACTTTGAGGGGCTGATGAATGAAGAAAACGAAGGAGAGAGAAGGTTGGATGATGTGGGGATAGTGAATCAGAAAGTGCAACGGATTAGCAAGGAGGATGTAAGGACAACTATGAAGAGGATGAAGAATGGAAAGGCGGCTGGTCCAGATGGCATAGCTGTGGAAGCATGGAGGTGTTTAGGAGAGATGGCAGTGGAATTTCTAACATGATTGTTTAATGCAATCTTGGAAAGTGAGAGGATGCCTGAGGAGTGGAGAAGAAGTGTACTGGTACTGATTTTTAAGAATAAGGGTGTTGTTGTGCAAAACTGTAGTAACTACAGAGGGATAAAATTGGTTAGTCACAGTATGAAGTTATGGGAAAGAGTAGTGGAAGCTGTCTTTGTGGACTTAGAAAAACCATATAACAGGGTGCCTAGAAAGCAGTTGTGGTATTGTATGAGGAAGTTGGGAGTGGCAGAGAAGTATGTAATAGTGGAACAGGATATTTACGAGGGCAGTATGACAGTGGTGAGGTCTGCGGTAGGAGTGATGGATGCGTTCAAGGTAGAGGTGGGAATACATCAAGGATCAGCTCTGAGCCCTTATTTGCAACAGTGATGGTCAAGTTGACAGATGAGATCAGACAAGACCCCCTGTGAACAATGATGTTTGTGGATGATCTGTAGCAGGTTGAGGAGACTCTGAAGAGGTGGAGGTATGCTCCAGAAAGGAGAGGAATGAAGGTCAGTAGGAATAAGATAGAATACATGTATGTGAATGAGAGGGAGGACAGCGGAATGGTGAGGATGCAGGAAGTAGAGCTGGCAAAGGTGGATGAGTTTAAATACTGGGTGTCAACAGTTCAGAGTAACGGGGAATGCGGAAAAGAGGTGAAGAAGAGAGTGCCGGCAGGGTGGAGTGGGTGGAGAAGAGTGTCAGGAGTGATTTGTGACAGACAGGTACCAGTAAGAGTGAAAGGAAAGGTCTACAAGGTGGTAATGAGACCAGCTATGTTATATGGGCTGGAGATGGTGGCACTGACAAAAAGACGGGAGGCAGAGCTGGAAGTGGCAGAGTTAAAGATGTTAAGATTTGCATTGGGTGGGACCAGGATGGCCAGTACATTAGAAGGTCAGCTCAGGTTGGACGGTTTGGAGACAAAGCCAGAGAGGTGAGATTGAGGTGGTTTGGACAGGTGCAGAGGAGAGATGCTGGGTATATTGGGAGAAGGATGCTGAGGATGGAGCTGCCAGGCAAGAGGAAAAGACGAAGGCTAAAGAGGTTTATGGATGTGATGAGGGAGGACATGCAAGTGGTTGGTGCGACAGAGCAGGATTCGGCAGACAGGAGGAGATGGAGATGGTTGATCTGACCCCTGATGGAGGCAGCCGAAAGCAAATGATGAAACTGTGTTTTGGATGGTTCATACTCTTCTGTGTATTTGTTCAATTGCCAGTCTGACAAGTCTGACAAAGATGAATGCACGTTTGCAGGTCTTCTACATGCTGTGATAACCTTCTAAACACCTTTTTGGGATGCAAATTTCCCTGACCTTTTAGTACACATGAACTGATGGAAATCTGCTATGGAGTACGATCGGACTATGTCTAACTCTACACTGGGTGCATGTGAAAAAACATGCGTTTCCACCAATCAAATTGAAACTTGATAAAACCAAGGGGGCCCAGTGGGAGGTTCACCCATTAAAACCTCCCTTGCTGAGCAAACGGAACACCAGATTTAAGATAATTGCGAAGGCCATGCCAAACTGACCTGCAGGTCTCTTCAGTCACAGCTCTCTAGGGAGAAATGTCCCATCTCATGGAAGCCTCTCCAAAGTTCCTGTCTTCAGAATGGCATCGGGCAAACCAGATGCATTATAGGAACACTAAAAATGAGCTGTCCCAGTCAGAGTGTCTAATTGCAGCGAGTAAGAGACTGGTTGAAGAAAGTGACCGGGCTGTACAGCGCATGCAACAGGATGTCAACAAGAGTCTGGGTAAGTGCAGGACTGACTCAGCATTTTAATGCAGCTGCAGAACCTAGCATGTCAGTGCAATGATGAGTTTGAACATTGTATTTCTTCTTATAAAATCCCTTTTGCAATGCTGTAAAATATGTTTAATAAAATATAAACACGTTTCTCATATTCTAAATCTTGGGCCTGACTCGATTTCTGCTCAACCTCTATTTCTGTGACCAGAACAGAGAATCCAGGATATTCAGTTCTGGAGGCAGGAGCTGAAGCTGAGGCTAGAGGACATGGTTCTGGAGGTGGAGGCGCTGCTCGCCATCAGATCTCGGCTGGAGCGGGCTCTCCAGGGCTGCTCAGGGCCCCTGAAAATAACTCTGCAATGTTTGGCTGAGAGGTGAGTGGGGTCACCAGCTCCAGCCTCTCTGTCTCTGATTGGGCCACACCCCTTTATCTGGTGGCATCTCTGCTCTGTCTATGTGTAGTCGTGGTGTGATGGAGCCGCGGTCTGTGTGTGTACGCGTGTGTGTGCATACACTCAGGGAGAAGCGTGTGGGCGTCGACTTGGTGCACGATGAGGTGGAGAGGGAACTGAAGAAGCAGAAGGAAGTGGCTGAGTCAGTGTCCTCACTGCTTCAGAGGACCCTGGAACAGACCAATGAGCAGATCAGGTAAAAATGGGGGGATGAATCCAGCTAGAGGCTGTCTTCAGATCTGTCTGTGAACGTGACTGTAGGCATGTCTTTTCTACCCAAATATCTGTGTTTGTCCAGACTGAACCGCTCAGTGAAGTACTGGCTGGAAAAGGACCTGCAGGACAAGCTTCAGGCCGAGCAGATCGATGATTACTGCTCTATCCTCACCAACATACGAGCCTCCAGCAGCATGCCCCACACTGAGACAGACATGACACCTCCAGGGTGAGGAGAAAGCTGATGCCTCTGGATTGGAGGGGGGTCACTGTTCTCTGTGACTCTTTTTAGGGTCTTGTGTGTCTGGAGAAAGAGGACTACAAAATATATCCAGTGTGTCACTTTTCCATAAACCACATGTTGCATGTGAAATCTTATTACAAACTGCTGAAGTTGAATTGTACTGCCTAGATGTTAGAATGTTGGCAGGGATTTTATAACTACATTTATTGACAAAGTAGTCCATCATATGAAAATGCCCCTTGCTGGACTCAGTAATGGTTAACAAATGACAAGTTTTATGATGGTGATTTGTCTTAAGCTTGTGCCACAGCTTTGACATCTGCTGGCCTGTAACCAGATCTACAGTTTAATTTATAAAATGCTTCAAATCAAGTGTCAAGTCAAGTCAAGTGGGCTTGCTCTCATGTGCATATTTTGTTGTCAGAACCCTAAATCAGTGATTTGTAAAGCTTGGGTCTTTTATGTGTTTGTGATGTGTCCCCACATGTGTCTGCTGTCATTGTGTTAATCCTTGGTAATGCCACAAATGGGTCTTCAAAATCCATGGTGGGTGGGAGTATCCCATTGATTGGTAGTTCAGGAAACTCCTACCCACCACAGGCTTAAAAACCTCATTTAGTACCCGGATTGATTGGTTAGCTCAGGATACTTCCTCAGACCACAGGTTTTGAAGCCTCAGTTAGCACCAGCATTGATTGGTAGTTCAGGATACTCCCACCTCCCACAGGTTTTGAAGCCTTATTTAGCATCAACATTGATTGGTTAATTCAGGATACTCCCACCTACCAGGGGTTTTGAAGCCTCATTCGTCCCATCACTACTAATCTTCTTCTTGGATCCCAGCATAGTACTGAGTTTGTTATTTGAGTTTATTTGAATCCTTGGATTGAAAACCTTAAGGATTCCTGCTCAAAATCATGAAGGTGTGCTGAATTTTTAAAAGCATAGTAATGTGTCCTTCCATATTAAAACACAGGCCATACAAATATGTTTACTTTACTGTGGGATTGGAAACAACAGGAAGCACTAGAATCTTCTTGCTCTATGGTGTTTTTGGTTTTGTTTTTGCTGCAGAGCCCCTAGGACACCTAAGGAGTGGGAAGCTTTCTCAGATGAGAATGTCCGCAAGGCGGAGCGGGAGAAGAGCAACTCTGCGTCACTGTGCGCCCTGGCCGGCAGCCTTCTGGAGCAGACCGCCTCGGACCTGCAGCACGCACACCTGGCTGTGGGGACAGCGCTGGAGCACCGCATCATGGAGACCAAGGATGCCAAGAACCTGCTGGAGGAGCAGCTGTCTAAGGTGCCGGGTGACCGTGGTTTGTGCAAACGGGGGCACGCCACCAGAAGGGTGCAGAATTTATTCTCAAGAGGGGAACGGCACTCAAAATGAGAATATTCAGCTGTGCAACAGAACAAGTTGAAGAAATAATTAAGACTACCCATTTGGTGAATTTATCCAAGCTGAATGCATCTACTGGAATGTGAAATGCCTGGAACACAACGGGTTAACCGTGTCCTGCTTCGTCAGGTTCTAGAGGAAACAGCCAGCCTGGAGAGGAGCATGTCATCACTGCGGGAGGCCATGGTGGACAAGCAGGCCCTGCTGAGTGTGGCCCAGGCTCGGTTGGAGGCACGCAGACGGAGGCCCCGTGTGGAGCTGTGTCACGACCGTGCCCAGATCCAGCTCCATGCAGTGGTCCAGGAGCTCAGCAACCACATGGAGAGGTGGGGAAAGATGGGAGTGGTCTTACCTTCAGGCAAGGCTGGATCATTGTCCCACACTGCCCCTGGGCATACTGTATGTCTGTGGAGGCCCCGCATGTCCCCAGGACCTGGTGTTCAGTCTTCTTCAGCTGTCCTAGCACTCTGGTCCATAATCCAGTCTTGTCTTCATGATAAGACTCAGATTCATAAATCACCTTCTGATCTGTCCTCCACTGCCCTCTGAATGATAATTTATAATATAATAACAATCATTTGAATGCCTGCTTCAGGTTTTTAATTCAGATTAAGTATTTAGTTTTATTGTACAACACCAGGATCTTCAGGATCCATTAAGCCCCTGGGGGAAGGCTTTAATTCCATTTTAGGACCCTTTTTCTGTGGTCCCTTGTCCAGGCTGAGCGAGACCCTGTCCCTGTCGGAGGCCAAGCTCCAAGCTCTGACACGCAGGCAGCTGGTCCTTGAGGAGGAGATCCAAGTCAAGGCACACTCGCTGTACATCGATGAGGTGGTCTGCAGCCAGCTGCGGCAGCCTGTGATTATTCACACCTTCTGAGGTGGAGACAGTGTGACGCGGGCATTTAGTCAGCAGGGAGGAGTCTCCTGACAGACCGTCCGATCTTTTCCGAATTAAGGACCTCCTGGTGTGGAGAAGCTCAGCAATTCACAATACGACACAAAGTGTTCACCGTTTATAAACTGAAAACATGTAATGAAATCTAACAGAATAAGCACATAAATTAATGGCTGTCTCTGCAACAAAATTATAAAAGATGTGTATTTGGAAGAAATGTGTACTTTGATTAAAAAATCATTTTAGCACAATTAACATAGGTGGGGGTTGTGGCCTATGTAATTACATTAGTGATTAAATTATATTAAATCACATCAGTAATTAAAAACTTTCACAATCGATTGTATATTACTGGGCAGGAACTCTGGGAGGAGAATGAAGTGAATAGGTCTAAATGTAAGTACATCTCTTTCTTCTTAGGACTAAATGGAAACCAATAGTTAAACTAATAAAAAAGATGTTTATTGAAAACCTGAAGATTTACTACAGGTTGCATTTATCAGGCAAAGGTGGTTCTTTTGATATGTGTGGCTTGCCAGTGAACATTATTCGAAAGATAATTTATCTTTTTAAGGAAAACCAGAGCTTTAATGACAGTTGTAGCATTATTAAGACATATTTAGTTAATAACCTGTTGGCTTAATTCACCCTGCGCCCCTGACCAGAATAACAGTTTAGAGGATGGATGGATGGATGGATGGATGGTGTAATTCATAAGCCATTTATATGCAGATGAAACAATAAATGCTATATGACTGTTATACTGTAACTTTCTAATAGAAGTTAAACCCTGGTCCTCATAGATCAGTGTCTGATCTCCAGTGTTTAGGCTCCCCTTGCTAGCTGGATGGATGGAAGTTATTCAAATACAAAATACAATAAATTATTATAGGAATGTAGTCATTTTTCTGAAATGCCAAAGATAATGGTGATTGATGGTTAAAGGTTAAAATTAAAAACTTGTAGTTCATTTAATTCTTTAAAAAATAAAAATATTCTCAATTACATGGTTAACCAATATCTTATAACAATGAACAGTACTGTGTCGCATTTAAAGCTTTTTGTTGTCTTATATAGGTATTTTGGGTTTCGTCCTGACTTCTATTTTGAAGGAGGACTGTACCTCTGCAGGGAGGACGCAGATGGTCAGAGCAGGTGTCTCCTCAAAAGTCAGAGGGTGACATTTGGGTAGATTTGGTGCTGATACACATGCCATTTGTATTAGGGAGAAACATAGTGCTGGACCTTGCTACTGTAGCAATAGTCATCAACAAGCATAGGTGGAAAATCAAAAGCAGAGATGACATTGTCAGGGTTTGTCTCCAGACTGAGGACAGCAGGGGGTTTAATCATAAACAAGAAAACAATAACCACTGGGTTCTGCTCAGAAAACAAGGGTTAACAAAGATAAACATAACTCAAGACAAGAATAGGGGTATCTGAACTAGAACAAGACAGGCGGTGATGCAAACAAATGAGGAGATATGCAGACTTTATTTACACAAGATACAGGTGAAACTTGTGATGGCAATCAGGGCAAGGGTAATTGGCAAACAATGAGGAAACGCAATGGGCAGACACAAAACCCTGGTCAGTACTCCACGAACCTGGAGCACCAGTGCAGATATGTCAGACATAAAATAATAAAAACCTGGACACAGAGGAAGGTCAAAATTTGCATCAGTTTATTAGAAATCTCAAAAATGTTTTTCTAAGTAAATGGACCATTATTTTTCTCCATCTTTCAAGCATTTGATGAATGTCAGAAAAAATTAATCGATCTGTAAGCAAGCGCAAAAAAGGGCTTTGTTAAGACTGCATCAACAAAATCCATAGACATGCATGTTTTTGGCCAGTGCGATGACTATATTTACTCTACATGCATCTCTAACTGATATGCGTTTGACTGGAATCTGCCAGGCTAAAATGATGTGAGGAGACCTGGGAGAACCAGGTTATTGAGCCAAAGCGTTATGGTAATATCACTTCAGTATTAGACCGGTCATGTGAGTTAGGAGTCACACTCACCAATTCATCCTCTGGTTGGTATTCCCAAGGTCAGTTGGCCACGGACTTTCTCAGGTGTTCAAACAAGCGACATTTCGACTTGAGTGAGGCAAGACCAGCAGGATCTATGTCAGTGTCAGCTGAGAGACTTTACATTGCTAATGCAGAGGTAGCACACAAATCCATCAAATAACAACTTTGTTATCATTCCCACTCTTTGGGACACTACTTTACTCTCTCATACATGTCAAAAAGAAGCCATTTCTCCCATGTGGACAGGACATGGCCAAGGTGAGCCAGATACAGCAAGGTGTGCACAGATATGTACCTCGTGCCAATGCAGTGTTGCCAATGGGAGAGCCAAATGGCAGTAAGGGCATGTGCTGATCTCTTCCATGTCCTTTAAAACCTTCTCCTGTGGGGTTTTGTTTCTTTTTGGGGATAGGGACATGAAATGGGAATAGTCTGGATCCAAGAAATGACAGACATCCTGCTTCTCACTAGGGGGCGATGATGCAATACACGCCAGCTAAGAAAGGTAAAATATTGAAGAGGTAAACAGCAAGCTCACTAGTTTGGTTGGCAGTGTAATCTTTAGAACTCTAAAGTTTCTATTTCACCTACCTGGTGTTTCTGCATCTGGTCTGACGCGACAGATTTCATGCAGTTCGTGCAGAGCTGTAAAAATGACTCTGCAACCAAAATGAAAAATAATTTAAAAACATTTAACAAGGGATCAGCCAATACACTACTAAACCTTATTTGCTCTTCACTTGGGAATGTACGGAACTTTTACACCCCTCAGGGGAAAGAGCCCATATAATGTGGATTTGCTGTATCTTCATATTTGTTGTAGAGAGAGGCAGTTAAAAGAGAATACTGACTTTTTCTTGTCTGGGTGTGGGCTGCAGCAATCTTGCTGGCCTCCTTCAATGGAGCACCCTCTTGTGGCATGGTGGAACACTGCACTGCATGTCCATCCAGGTCCCGAAGCATGATGTAGCGGCCGCAGTCCGAACACCTCCTTGTCCGGCAGCTGCAAGTAGCGATGTGGTTTGCTAGACTCTGGAAGGGCAACTGGAGCTGGCAGAACTGACAACACTGCATCCTTTTCTCACACTCCTCCTCCTGGGGTGAGATAAGGGAGAAAATAAAGGGTAGACTGAAAAGGAGGGGCAGAAACAAAAAGGTAAGAGAGAAATATTTTTGTTGGTGTATGCTAGCCAGCCTGGTTTCTCTGTGCTAGCAGGGGTTTATTTTTGTGTTGAAAGCCTTTCTGACTGAAACATTGTGACACGAAGCTTGTCTTCCCTGGATTAGCTCTGAACCGAAGCACTGGTGAGCAGCAGAAATGGGTCTTTGTTCACCTCTTCACAGTGTTTACATCTCCTGCTGGTTCAGAAGGGTCCTGCTGGCCTGGAGTACTAACCTGGTGATCCTGCAGATGGCAGTGCTCCATTTTTTTGTCACACTGTGTGCACCACACCTGTGGAGAACCAAAGGAGTCAGACAGGTAAGCCTCCTTTGCAGACCGAAACACAGTCTACAATTCTACTCTCTTATTCAGGCATACAGACAGATGTTAACTAAGACAGTCTGGTTTAGCTGTGGCCATCCCTGCGGCTCCTTCTCAGGCTACATGGTAACAGTCTGGTTGGGCAGTTTGCAGCCTAATAAGAGCCATTCTAGCAGAGCCTCACAATCATCACCCCCCCCTCACCCGCTTGGGTCTGGTTCTCACCAGGGTGTGCTCGTCAGATCGGTGCTGCTCCAGGTCCTCTCGGGCCAAAGGCTCCTTGCAATCTGGGCACAAGTTCAGAAAGCGCTGGCAGTGGGACTCATGCAGGACAAAGTTGAACTGTGCCACCTCTTTATTGCTGCAAGAGATACAATGCGAGTGGGCAAAAAACTGCCTGACAAAGACATCACGGTGTGTGCGTGAGGCAGACAGTGTGTGTAAAAAGAGAGAGAATATTTTCTCTGTGTGTCTTTTAGGTGGCTGAAAGGGAGGTTTTGAAAAAAAGTAATTGTAAAAACCAAGAACAGATGGTGGACTGCTAATCGGTACAACGACAGCTGATACATTTGTCTCAGGATGCCCAAAACCGTTCAAAGTCATTATTTGTTTCTGGCACGTAATTTTCTTGTCAAGTGACATTACAGATGGAGGGATTAAATCCTTCACCAACAAACAAAATACATTGTATCGTCAAACATTTCATCAAATTTAAAGAGACTGTTGTCTGACTTGTCATTAGTAAATTTGGTGTAAGTCATTTTGAAAAGTTCTGCTCTTACCAGTGGCCGCACACTCTGTGATTGTCCTTGTTTTCCTCCATTTCTGCCAAAAATGGCTGCTTGTTTCACTTTTGTTTCAGTCTTGAATAGAAACCGAAAGACGAAAGTAGTTAAAGTCTGACTCATTTGAATGACAGATGATTGGCTGGGGCCGGGTGTATTTACATGTTTCTCACTCTCCAGGCTCTGCTTACAGACCACCCAAATTACAACAGCTTTTTATAATCATTATTTGTAAAATTAGCACATTGATTTCTTAAGCAATAATTTTTATAACTATAATAAATGTAAGAAAATATCAGTTTACTATGAGGTAGCATGAAGCTAGTTTGAGTTTTTTCGTCTTGTCACAGCAGTGGTAGCCTTGTTTAATGACGTTCATGTGGCTCATTTCAGAATGATGACCTAACTAAGGATAAGTAGGGCCAGCTAGGAAGTGGGCACATTTAGTGTAAGAGACTGGAGAATATATATGTAGGGTTATGGCACTTGTTTTCATTTCTTTGGGGAGACCATCTGTTATTTTTTATTTTTGTAAAAAAAAAAAAAAACGAACGGCTTGGTTTAACTGAAGCCTTCCTGGCAGTATCATCATATCTCACTCCCTACCAGGCATTTTTTAGCAAGCAATTTTTCCATTTTTTCTTGTTTAATTTATTAAATTGTACTGTAATACATCATGCTATCTTTCAATGTTCAATGTCTTCTTTTCCATTTTGTCACATGTGGCTGTGGATTATGAGTTTTATACCTAATTGCTTAGTATGATAGTAAAATAAATTGTTTTTCATAGAACTGTTTAGCATAGCATCAATGTGGAAGCTGAATAGTCACACATTTAATAAGGAATTCTTTAAAGGTTAAATTAATGTTTAGTATTTGTTTTTTCAAAACAGGTTTTAGTCAAGGTGGTTTCATTCATATGTCACTCCTCTGGCGACTGGTTCAACCAGAGCCATATCTTTCACCGGATGAGGGATTGTCAGTCATTAACGTTTTATTTCTTAATCTGTAGATTGAATATGAGGCCCGTGGGATGGAAATGAGATGATATTTTCCTTTGCATGGTGATTTGGTCAACAATTTGTTTCCCAGTACAACGAAACGTGACCAATAAACTCAAGATTCGCCAACCAATCATTGCTGTTTATTTGTGTGTAAACTGACTAGTTTAAAAACATGTATGTCCAACCACACCACCTATATTTCTGTTGGCTCTGTGTCTAAAGGATGCTGTATTGATCATATTACACTCAGCTGGTTCTTCCCATCTGCAACCTGCACCTGGCTCTTAAATTCACTGTAATGAGTGTCGTGCTGTGAGTTTCTGTTTCATCGTTCATCGTAATTAGGCGTGCTCCTTTACGCTCTTTCAGGGTGGCCAACATGAACGCTTTTGTTGTCTGATGTTTGTTCTGTGGTTCTTGCCACCTCAAGGGAAGAGAGAGGATGCATCCTGCTGGGAGTTAGGAGATGTGCTGGCAGATGGAGACAGCTACCCCCTGCTGGTTGAAGCATGCAGTGCACAATACCCTCCACACTGGGATTCTAATCTTCCACAGCATGATGTTGTGTATCAGAAAAATGGTGCTGGGCAGACCAAGCACCTCTCTCGGTCTTCTCCATCTTGTTCACAGGAGCAGCTTCAGCATCAGCCTCACGCCCTTTTCTTCATAGCTGCAGGTTATTTCCATCAGGATGATTTGATTACATGGTGCTTGTTAATTCACTGTCTATTAGCATTAAACAGAAATATGTGCTTTGATGTTCTTCCTTTGTGTTCCCCATATTAAGTGGACACAATAAGAAGCTCTGCTGTGTCTATGTGTTGCTTACTATGTATGGCAAACTAAATCCTTGCATGAACTCCAAGGATCACTTTTAACAAGTGTTTCCAAGGCAACCTCAACAATTATACCCCACATTAGCTCTCTGTGTGCTAAACTGCTTGGAGAGACGAGTGAATGAGAGGCGAATAAATGGCCAAGTCTAACAGATTTCAAAGACTAGAGGCCGACTCTGTGAACTGGGAGGAGGGGAGATCTAATTAGGCCTCTGAGTCCCCCCAGGCCTTTCATCACCCAACATGAATTCCAGTGTGAGGAGCTGGGCGGACCTGTAATGTTCTGCTCCGCTCTCTGGGCAAGCCTGCGTTTTCTCTGGTGGGGATGGTGAACTGGTGCCATGGATTATTTTGGATTGACACCCCCATGTGTGGGGAGTGGTACCTGAATGCTTTATGTGTGACATTGGGGAGTATCCCAGTCAATCCCCCCTCAGAGGAAGGTTGCTCTTCGGTCGACAATGATGAAGGTTGATGGGGAAGTCAATCCTCATGCCCCACACCCTTCAGTGGCATGCTCTGAGGTTGGCTATTCTCCTCTCCCTCTGTATGCCAAGCATCCCTTCCTTCTCCTGTCTCAAACTCTACACCCCCTCCCACCTCGTTGTTCCTCCCTTCTTCTCACATCCTCTGCCCTCCCCTCTCTCTCTCACTCTCTCTCTCACTCACTCACTCCCTCTCTCTCTCACAAGCTCTCTGCCTCCGCTGAGATCTCAAATCACTACTGTAGGACCAGTCACTCACACGCAGAGATGTTTACTTCTCATGTCACAGCCTGCAAGGGGAGCATGGACGAGGCCAGGTAAGACCGAGCCCGATCTGGGCCGTGTAGTCGACGTACATGTTTGCGTGCATGTTTGTGTGTCGCACGTGCCGACTGGGCGACGCTGTGAAGCTGGGTGTGCGCTTCCACCTTTCCAGCTCGTGTGCTCTTAGTCATGACGTGGTGACCTGACTTCGACTGCTTCACTCAGCTCTCATTCATAACGCTACATCCACCTGAAGCCATTAAATCACAGGAATGAGAACCAGTCCCAGTGAAAGCCCAGTCAGCATCGTAGTTAAATAGCAATCACACAGTTAAAGTCTTTGTGTGGTGCCGTCATTGCCATCATCACCTTCTGTCGTGCAAAGATCAAAAAACGCCAAGCGGAACTGAGGAAAATGCATCCCATGCTGCAGTTCAGCCTGCGTGACAAACCTGTAGAGTGGACCTCATTATCCTCACCGCACCGAGCAGATCAAAGTTCGAGCGACTTCCCCAGCGACACCAACACGGCTTGTGTGTGTTCGTCAACCCGGATATTGCTGCCGTCCCACCTCAGGCTTGTTGCCCTGTGAAAAGGTACCAGCCTCCTGTGCTGCTTTTGAAGGGACAGCTGTTTAATAAGGGGTAAAACACCAGCCCATTTTGGGAATGTGGCTTACCTGAAACCATGACTGGCACCGTCTTCAAATTCACTTTGTCAGTCTCTATGTTAGAGAATTTGTTAAAAAAAAAACGTTTTGATAATCAAGCTTGGAGGAGTAACTGTAGTAATTTAAGTTTTAGGCATATTAGATCTTAAAATGATGGTTTTCCTTATTTCATTTTACACTTCATCCCAATATTTTCTTTATCCTTTTGAGGAATCTGACGTTTCCAGTGTTACGTATTTTCACCTGTCTGCAAGCTTCTTAGAGCTATTAATTGGTTTATGTAGGACATTTGCATCTTTGAAAACTGTTGATACTCCAGTGTTCAAACGAGGTTTTCTAAGTACACATTCAGCTCTTTTTTTCTCATGTTCAGCAGGTAGCCTAATGGTTCATGTACTGAACCATGTATCAGAAGGTTGTTGGTTCACATCCAATGGGAAGTGACTTCCAGGAACAATAGCATTTGAGTAGAAAAGTAAACTTTAACCATTTTGTAAGCATGCATCTCTACCTTATTTACAAAGCCACATCAGGGACCTGCTCAGTGACTGTTTCCATCAAGTACTCACCGTCATCATTACATTTGATTCCTGGCAGCTCTTTTATGTTAAATAACACCTCCTGTCTGATCAGTTCATCTCCCTTCTATAACTCATTCACAAGCTGCATTAGAGGTATCACAGCACTGCCCCCTAGCGGAATAATGACCTTCTAACCCCGCTCTCTCCTCTGTCCAGGTAATTTTTGTTTTCTTCTCTGCTTGCATCCCGCTGCTCAGCTGCACCCATCCCCCCAAAAAAGAGTGCTGGATTAACAGGAACTTTGATGTGGAATGAGTCACTGCTGTACTGAAGCAATAGTTCAGACTCTCTGTGTGTCTGTCTCCAAATGCCAGAATTACGGCAATGGCTTCAATGGAATGATCTGAGGTTGGCGGCTATGTGCCTCACTATTACAGTCCTGCGTGCTCGAACAGATTTACCCCCATAATTAAAGCTCTTGCTGTAGTCGGCAACACAAATGGGTAGAAATGCATTCCGGGCGGTTTTGTTCAGCGTTAACTGCGGATGCAGGCGTGTGCCGGTGGGTCTGCAGAGACCGTGCTGCGGGGGTGTGCGGCTGTATGGGCGGCAGCATCACAGCGCTGGGTGCAGACGTCTGCTGATGCTGGGCGGGGGTTATGGGAAGAGATGATAACATGCAGGGTCGTAATGGGTTGTGGTCATGAGTGAAAGCATTAGAAGGGGAGAGAGAGAGAATGACTGGAAGGATCAGGGGGACGGGAGGGGTGCGACGAGCGATCGCGTTGGTAAGGGCTAAAGGGCTAATTGTAATAGCAGATGGAAAGGGAGGGGAGGCTTTTAGAGAATGGGGGCCAATACTGGCGCGCGCCTGGCAGCTTCTGTTGTGCCTGATGGCGGGGGCAATGCAGGCAGGAAGGGTTCGCGGCCCGTGAAGGACCCCCGACTGCCCTGCACGGCTACCGAGGGGCCGGCAATCTGTTAATAGAGCCCTTCCCCACGGATGCACCGTCGCCAAGGTACTGCTTGGTTCACCCGTCCCGGTACGGCTGCCCAGGGGGCTCACTGTTCAGGGCACCAGGTACCTCAAAGGCCACACATGCAACCAGGGATCTAGGGCTTTGAAACCCGTAAGATTTAATGAAGCGTTCGAGAGCGCTGCGTACTCGGCCGCCTTGGGCGAATGTGAATGGCATGACTAACGTAGCCACGCTCGGGCTGCTGTCACGGTAACAGGAGGACTGTGGGCACAGATGAAATGCCACTAAATCGCACTTCGTTGATGATTCTGATAAATGGGGGTCATTTTCTGTTTCCGTTAAATGTGCTGCTGTTTGGCTTAGTTGACTTTGTCTCCCTGGTCTGTTGGGTTTCAGTGCTTTAAGTTTAAGTTCAGTGCTGACCTGCTGGCCAAGTCCAGCTTTCTGGGTCTCGAGCCAGTAAAGCTGACCCTTCATGCCTCAGTGCGAGCCTGTAGGGTGTGTGTGTGTGTGTAGTGCCACGCTGTCAGCTGGCTTCCCCTCTTTCCCCCAGCTTAGCCCTCAATCACCTGAACTTATTAGCACGGATGTACAGTAAAGGAAGCAGAAATCACCTGTATCAGTGTCAGCCAGGTAAGGAGGACACTTGGAATGGTAAACTAACACTGGTAATTTCTCAGATGGTTAGCAAACCTGATATACTAGCTAAAATGTCCCTTTTTTCTTCACCTGGCTCTTTGTTTGTATCCAAGGTTAATGGGAAAAATGGCCATAGGGCTCTGGGGGGGATTGTTCCCATGACAACCCCTGTTGAAAATGTCACGTTCTTAACTGTGAAAACAAACGCTTAGTATCAACTGGGCTTGATCTGGTCCTGAGGTTGGTCAAGAAAGGGGAGCCCTGAGTCTTCAAGCCAGCATGTACTGTACATTCCTGGAGTAAGACAAACTGACTAGCGTCTCACTCCACTCTGGAAAGTGTTCTTCATCTCAGCCGGTTCTTCATGCTTCAATGTGTGCTTTTCCTACAGTGGGAGTGCAACAGTTCACCGTTAACTGTGTGCCATCGGGGTCTAACATCACATTTTCAAAATTGGGTTAGTAGACCCCCTAGAGTCCCCCCATGTTGGTTATGACAGTTTTCTGTTTCAGCATGTGCCTCTGTACTTGACTACTCCATTTTCCCACCCTGCCTGTTGCTCCCCGTCTCTTGACTGCTAAGCCACTCACTCTGTTGTTACTTGCTCCTGATAATTATGCAGACCTATGAACAGAGAAAATGGAAAAAAAAAAAACTGAAGCAGCATTTTATCATCCCTACATGTCACTGACACGGCTGGCCTCTGCGTGGCCCGAGCTCTTTCCACACACCCCAGTTACTGCAGCTGCCACTGATGAGCGTGGCGGCCCCGTTGTCACGCCCGGCTGGTGCTAGTTCGAGCGTCTGTTTGGAGTTTGCAGGCTGACAGCACACCAGGGCACTGAGCTTTGCCCCCTAGTCAGAGTCTTTTTTTGGGCTCGCTCTTTAATGTTCTGCTGTTAACAGGACCCTCAGCTGTGTTAATATGTTTCTTGGGTATTGAACCAGCAACCTTTCGGTTATATTCTGCCCCACCTCACATCTCCAGTTCTTTTTTTGCTGGTAGTGCTCCCTGCCCTTCCCTTCACACTGCACAGGCTGCAAGTGGGCTGTAATTATGGAGCGTACCATTAGGGTGGGCAGGTGGGTATCTTAGCTGTTCACCATACAGCATTTATGTCTCTCCATCATGCTGCTCAATATGCTTGTCATCTAACATTGCATTTTTTTCAATATCAATAATTATACCTAATATTAAAATCATGCCACAACCTGGTACTATATAGTCATTTGGAAAAATGATGGATAGATTCATGAATATTTAATATTAGGTAATACATATTATTGCTATATTATGTAGTAATATGGTTCCTGATTGATTGCATGTTGTTTCCACATCAAACATCAGCACTAAACTCAGTGGCCTCATCTTTAGGTTTTCCACAAAGGGGGGCTTTTGAGTAGGTTGATCTATGCTGGCTTTTCTTTGAGCTTGTTTGTTGGCTGAGGAAGTGAATGGGTTTGAACAGACTCCTCCCAGCATGCGCCACCATCATTAAGAGAGCTGGACACCAGCACCCCCTGCAGGGCAGTCACTTGATGAAAAATTTTCCTAATTACCCTTTGCTGAGCATATAAACCACAGTCTGCTTACTGCCCCTCTCGGGCCTTAGAAAGGGGTGGTGTTAGTCATTCTTGGGGGGGTGAGGGGGGCAGAGGCAGAGAGAGAGAAAAACAGAGAGGAGACCCTCCCAGAGAGGCACCACCGCTCCCTCCTGTTCGGAGACACAGTGAGAGGGTACTCAGTAATGGATCCCCAGCCACCTCACAGGAGAACCCAGAGCTTGCAGAGGTCACCCCGGTGGACCAAACAGACAGTGGTGGCATCTCTGTGCCTCGAGACCTTTGCCTGTGCTGTTCGGTGGCTGCTCACATGTGCTTGGGGAAGAGTCGATGAAAAACTGCATTGGCCATGCAATGGAAGCTGGGGGGAGGGGGTTTCAGCCTTTTCCGCACATTTTCATTTTTACATTTTTACATTGCATTTTTTTTTATTATTTGTTCCCCTGTGTGGCTGAAAGTGCAGCAAGATTTAAATGTTGAATCAGAGCTTTCATCTTATACCTGTAATGGCTTTAGGGTCTGGCTATTCAAGGCATTCTGTCTTTATGAGTCACATCGTTATTGTCATATTTCATGTAGCCCTCATCCTTCCTTTAATCAGAGAGCATTAATGTGTGCTAGACCCATGCCATGGGTGCTATTTAGAGTTTAAGCAGCATTGTCCACAAACAGTGAAGCTGTTCCACTTTCTCCTACATGGCTGATGAGAACAATGGAAGCCCTATGCTTCCAGACATACCTCAGCAGCAGCAGCATGAAGCCTCTTTGCAGTATTTTGTGCACTGGTTCTTTTAGTGACTCCTACTCCTGCTGTACAGGCGAATACCCTTCACTCACCTTGTCAACACTTCTGAACGGCAGCTCGTCAAGAAGGCGGACGGTGGTGAGCATGTGGCCTGATGAGTAGAAGCTACTTCCTGCAAAAGCTTTAGAAAAAGTCCCAGTTGTTGGCACAGGGACAGCACCAGACGTCTCCCTATGAGATCTCTCTGGAGATGACGTACTTGGAATGAATGTATGAAAGCCTTTACCTCCTTTGAAATGGATTCTCACGTAGCCTGTGAAAGGAGCTTAACGGAAGAGTGGAAATGTAAGGTGGAGCTCCACTAGACTGCCGGCCACCGTCAGATCCTAAGGCAGTCCCCATGATGTATTAGTTGCTCCTGCTCCTGGAAATAGAAAATCGAGTAATAATTCAAGAGGAGGCTGGAAAACATTCTGAGGGAAATCTGTCTCCTTGCTGAACATTCTCCCACATGCCCCAGTGTATCACACTTCCTTTTCACATCCTTGCTCTTCTCCACTGTGTGCTGACACATTTGGGCTTCTTAGCTTCCATTTCTCTGTCACGAGAGAATTAAATAATGAACGTGACCTTTTTTCTGTGTTTATAGGTGTTTGCATAAATGGCTTGTTTATGGTTTGGAATGCTGTATCTTGTCTTGGATGCTGGTGTATGTTTCTGTAATTAAAATTATGATCTGTCCCATCTGAGGGCAACCCCCCCCCCCCCCCCCCCCCCCCCCCCCTATACCCTGGGACGCGAGTCGCGGCGCCTTTCCCCGTACCCGTGGATCGCA
>JAACJT020023451.1:0-22657 GCA_009936485.2 Gymnarchus niloticus | reverse complement strand
CAGTCCATATCAGTATAGACATCCAGCATGATTTTTCTTCCCATTGAGATCTGATGTGTTTTCAAAGTGTTCCTTTATTTTTTTGAGCAGTATATAATACTATGAATGAAGACATATCTCTCCACGGTCAGTTCATTTCTAAGTAGTTCTTTCGAATGACTCAATAGCAATATTTAGCAAATGGAGTCGCTGTTCAGTGTTCACAGTGAACGCACAGCTTCACAGAATGTGTGACCTACGAGCAGTAGAGGCTAGTTCACGGGGATAGTTTATCTTGACATGCCTCAGTGACGCCACCTGCTGTCGGCTCAGCAGGGTCGTTTTATTATGTTTGTCTTGAACCATTGGTGCACCCAGATCCTACGCACCACCTAAACCTGCAGAAACTTATCCATCTGAGATGGTCTTTTCCAGGATGCTCTGATTTGCTATAAAATTGTTTAAACTACATTGGGAACATTCTTAGTGCTGTGCAAATACGGCTATATAGATATGCATGGGAATATAAATATACAGTACATTACAATTGTGAATACATTGTTTCCCTTCATGTTGTTTTGTTAAAAGGTGAACATCAAAAGACAAACTAAACAAACAATCCAATTTTTCTGTAAGAATTAGAAATTTCTTTACTATTATTTTCATGGCTCTAAAAAATGGCTGTACCTTCTTCCTGGACACTCCATCCCATTCTCTGATTGCTCTGTGAAGATAGATTAAGTAACCTTTGCAGGCTCAATTTTGGCTCTGCTGATGAGTTACGTAATTGGCCATTTCAGGCTCCATTTTGGCTCTAATGAGTCAGTGGGCCATTGCAGGCTAGTCACGTGAAATGTCAGCACAAGAACCTAGTGGTTCAGATGTGACAACATTCATTTAAAACAGTGACACTGACCTCTACAATAAGTTATTGATGCAAAATACAGGAACATTTTAAACTAAAACGTGTTTTATGATGAAGCTGAAATAATGTGAAGAATTTTTTTGTCAAAATCTGCACAGGTTTATCATATAAACCATAAAAACAAAGCAAACATTTCGCTGCATCAGTTAATGTAATAAGACAACACAACAAACTATACAGCACTGTGTGTGCATTGCAAGATATGCTGAACATTATATCACTTTTGATAATGCTTGATAATCTCTCATACATGAGGGACATTTAACAGAATAAAGACTGTTATTTTTGTAAAATTCTAATAAAACTGACTTCTGTTAACAATAACTGTGTAACATGCATTAAAGTGACTTTAAAATTTGATTGCTATGTTGTCATGAGGCCTCTTCTTATCCATCCATCTATCCTTCTGGGGGGGCCAGGGCTGGAGCACATTTCAAGCAGCAGGAGCATACCCTGGACAGGATGTCATTATTCTTGCTCTGCAGTAAATTACTGGGTGTACAAAGAAGAATGTTCACCGCAAAAACAAGTCATTTGCTACACCTTGAACCATTCACCCTCACAGCCAAGAATATACAGCCAGAAGTCTTACAGATTTACTGATGACAACCGTAATTCGTAATTATATGATAGGCATTAATTGCCTTTTTATTTTTACACTTATGCAGAGACTCACAATATTGAGAAAATTCAGTCATAAAATGAGAAAAATTAGGATTGGAACCAGACCATTTTTTTGTGTATGATATTTCCCCAAAATAATTACCAAGTTTACGAGATACACTTTATCTTTTCCTATCCCATTTCCTTTAAAAATATTAGTATATTCATTTCCCCCAACTTCCAAATCAAATTCAACTTTCTCCTAATGAAATTTTCTACATCAACCCAAAAGATTTTACATTTTATCTTTTCTGTAAGCCCTTGTACTGATCTGCTCAGCGTCACAGCGCTTGTGCGCATACTCGGTAACGTACAGTTGCTAACAAAAATGATCCAGTGTCAGTAACCGCCTGCCATATTCCGTTACGGTCATGTTCATGATGCAAGTCAGGAAACTGATCTTGAGTCAGTGGCTGCCTGACACCTCCGGTCGCTATTGCGCATGCGCCATGATGTGTTTCCTATAGTAAAGATGGCGCCGGTGAAGCCTGTGTCGTTGTGTGCAGGTATACCCACCAAAGTCTCTTCTAGTATGGCTCTGCTCATTAAATTCCATTAACTATAAAACATGTATATACACGTTCTGTTTATGAATTTCGAAATAATGTTTTTTATTTACATTGTTAGTTCCAAAACAGGTAGAAATGTATTATGCTTGCTATACCTTGTCTGCCTGGCTAAATAGATGATTGGCAGCAATGGCAGTTTGTGGGGCGTTCTCACTTGTTAATAAAAATGCTGATGGCGCGTCTTTCTGTGTGTTTACACAGCGGTTTTGTTGACTTTAACGGCGGTCCTAGCTTATGTTGAAGACCTGGATGACACGTAAGTGATGCTGAGATTTGAGAGACCCGCCAGTCCGGAGCTGAGCGACCTGTGAGGGTGTCTGGGTGCCATCTGACAGGCCCGGCTCCTCCACTTCACCAGGCTGCCTTTTTATGTCCTACGAGCTGCCTTAGTCTTCTAGAGACGCACAAATCCTCCTTGGCATAGAGAAGTGAAAAAAATAAATACATGAGGAGAGGTGTGGAGGCCATAGTGCAAATCAGATAATGTTATATTCAGTGCTTTGATTTGATGGCATGACATATTCCTGAGAATGAATGAATGAATAAAGTGATGACTGCAGAGCTTCTAGCCCTGCCCAGCATGATCTTTCTGGTTTCACGTGACATACGCATGGTAGACACATTTTTAACTAGCTGTGGAATAGTCAATAATATTATTACTACTGTGTTTAAATCCAGGCAGTTAAGCTGCATTGGTCTAATAAGTGTAATTTGCATTTGGTTACTGGCAGGCTTTTTTAATTAAACTGCTAAAATGTTTGTGTAGTTGTTATACTATATGCCAGTGGTTTTCACCCTGTGGGATGTGACCCCCCCCCCGATGCAAAATACCAGCCATTAATACATACAAAGTCAAGTCTCTCAGTTTTCAGCATGCACTGCAGTCTTATGAGCATGGGGTGTAAATATCACAGTTTTGCATGTGCTTTTAAGAAACCTCCTTGCCACCACTGACAATTTTTTTGTGTGCCCCCTCCCCTCAGTTTATGGTGGGTCTTGTAAAGGTTTTTTTTTCTGGTCTGGATGGGCCATGAGATGTTAAAGGCTGGGGACCCCTTTTGTAATCTCATCTCACTTGTTTGATTTTACATCATTATTATACTATAACTGTTTTTCTTGTCATGCAGATTTAAGGACAATCGAAAGGACGATGCATGGTTAGTGAAAGTAAGTGTTTTCATGCACACCGACAAACAAAGCCTGCAGAGCGCAGACAGCAACTGACACAGACTCTGGTGCTGCTTGTCCTTCACCAGGCGTGGACCCGTTGTCCCGGTGGATCTGCTCACATGACCTGACCTGTGTGTTGCAGTTCTATGCACCGTGGTGTGGCTACTGTAAGAAACTGGAGCCGGTGTGGCATGACATTGGGGCGGAGCTGAAGAGCTTAGGCTCGTCTATCAACGTGGGAAAAATGGACGCCACAGCGTATTCCGGTAAGCTTCCCGTGTGGCGTCTCGCAGCTTCACAGTTGGATGAAGTGTCCATTTTGCATCGTGTTTACGTGCGCTTTGAGCTTCCTGCACGGTGTCATTCAGCTTCAGAATTGGCTGAAGCTATCCTTTAGTATTTTTAGTATGTTTAGATTCACTTTTAATCTCAAGGTGCAGCATTCAGTTGAATGTCTTTAATTATTGAATGTCTTTACATTTTAATTAATCGGATGTTCAGAATTCTTATGACTCCTGGGAATTATTATGGTATTTCTATCTGTCTTACAGTTTGCTATATTGTCCCTCTTGTGTATTAAGAGTTATACAAATAAAATGCCAGTATGTAAAAGATAAACTTTCTTCCAGGTGTTGCCTCAGAGTTTGGAGTGCGTGGGTACCCCACAATTAAGCTGTGAGTGTAAATATCTTAATTTGAAAATGACTGTACATATTCTTTAATAGTGAACTTTTTTTCAACTTATTGTAGTGTGTTCACTTCTTTTCTGTGGTTGCTGGAATTAGTTTTCTGGTGCTCAGCTGTTCCAAACCAGTAAAGGAGGTTTGAGAAACTGTAACCCCATTGAAAGGGTACCTCTCACATGATCTCAATTACTGTTATATGCATTCTGTTCAATGCGTGGTTTCCTTGTGTTTCAGGCACAGTGTTTAGTTGCACCTTGATACCATAGTGTGTTGTTGTGGAGACTGCTTCTTACCTTTTCATATCAAGGATTCACAACACACTAAAGAGAACGGAGGATAGACTATTCGTAATAGAAACTGCATCTTTATGTCTTAATACAGAAGACATTCAGGAGTACAGACAGTGAGGGCTGATGCTGACAGTGTGTAAATTCAGCTGGAAGAGAGGGTCTGCTTCTGTCTTTGACGCATAATAATGGCCAGACAAAGCCTCAGAACCTTGTCATTACACTGTGAAAACATCAGTTCTTTTGACACCACTGACTCTGTTTCTGTGGGTTTAAGCCTGTAATGAAGCCCCTTTCAGTGTTAGAGTTTCTGTCACCCTCGCGTAATTCTGCTTTTTGTTTGCACTGCTGAAGGTACGAGTGTCAGTCCCTGTGACAGTGAGGGAAGTTGCATATGTACATGATTTAATTTTATTTTTTTTTAACTGCCCTTTATTTCAGTCTCAACCAGTTCAAATCTCCTTAAAGTTACATCCCTTGGTTTGGCGAAGTGATGTTGGGAAGCGTGTTACAGTGTAGTGTTTAGGCAAACATTTCAATGGTTATATACAATTGTTTTCCCTGCTTCGCCGCTTTTTTAAGTGTAGTTTTTTTTAGCTCATTTTCCCACAAGTCACTGCTCTGTAATGGTTTCTCTCACTTCAGATTGAAGGGCGATCTGGCTTACAACTACAGGGGTCCCAGGACCAAGGATGACATCATTGAGTTTGCCAACAGGGTGGCGGGGTAAGGTCACCTCTGACTACTTTTGCATACAGAGATGTCCCTTTGTTTCCTAATCCCTGCAGCAGTTGGTGACCAAAAGCAAGGCAGTCATAATCAGAAGTGTCAGCCGGGAGTATCATAGCAAACAGAACTACAGTAAAGTATTGCACATTATTTTAGGATTGGATTTAGATCATCGAATGTATATCAGATTAGTTTTATTTAAAGGTTTGTAACTTCGAATGCAGTAGTTCACTTGTAAAAATATGGAAAAGGCATTTAAATATACGTAAAATTTGTATTATACATTTATTAATTTATCATGCTATCATGTACTTTATGTTAGTGATTAATGTCATATGAAAGCCTTTTAAAAGTGGTGTTTTTTTGTTTTTGGAAGATAACCAACCTCCATGCTGTCTAGTATTCTGCTTCCTGTGCTGTGCCTCCCACTTCCTGTTTAACATTCCCATGAAGGATACGTTGCTGGCTGTGTCCCATTTGTGAACTATTAAACCTGTGGCTGCTGCCTGCGGACCTTCCAATCTCATTGTGTTTAGCTAGCGAAACAGACCACTGGTTGTCTTCTGATATTGCATTTGCTATTGTTGTTGTTGTCTGTCCAAAGCAGCCATAGTATGAGGGTTTTCCCTGTCTTCTCTTGCCTACTGTTTCCTTTCTGTTTCTGGGTGTCTGCCCAGCCCAGCAGTGTGTTGTTCACCAGGTTAAAATCCGTGCCCGTGTCTGGAAGGTTGTGGTTTCAAATCCTGTGACTGACAGAGTAATAATATCCCAGATGGTCCCCTGACCAAGGACCTTAACCTCAGCTACTCCCGAGACCCTGGCTGACCCTGTATTTTTGACCCCAAGGTTTTTACACACTATTCATTTATATACATAAATATATAAAAAAGTAATTTAATTGTAAGTACAGTAACTGTGGGCCTGAATGTGCAACACTCCACAGTGCACAGGGGCCGCTCTGATCCATGTTTTAGGGAACGCGAACCCACTGTTTCCAGAAGTGTGCCAGGCTTCTGTTAGTCGCTGTGGCTTTCTGCTTGATCACCAGAGTTCTGCGGTGTATGTAACTGACTTGGCCACTAGATGGTGCAGTGTACTTGCACAGTACAGAAAGATCAGTTGATACCTGTATGCTTGTGCCATGTGGAAAAAATGACATAATTGGGAACGGATATGGTTGAACACAGAAGCGAGCACGTGCAAACCAAAATTTCTGTGTGCACAGGCTGAGCGTGTACTGCAGTACTGTTCACGTATGGATTTTGTTACACAGTTGTGCATGCCTGTATCGTATGACTTTACGACAACTAATTGGAGAGGTATGGAAACATCCATGTCTGTCTTGCTCAGCCACAAATGTCTGTGCCATCACATATGCAGAAGTTTGTCCTGGCCTTAGTGCATCTCTGTAGACTGTAGTTTTGCTTGGTCCCACATTAGTTAATTAACTACTCTAAAAACACGAAGAAAAGACCAAACAAGTTGATGTTATGGAATTTGTGTGTGTGTGTTCTGTCCAGCCCAATGTGTGTTTGTTTTTTCTGTCTTTCCAGACCGGTGGTCCGGCCCCTTCCCAGCAGGCAGATGTTTGAGCACATCCTGGGCCGGCATGATGTTGTGTTTGTTTATATCGGCGGGGAATCCACTCTCAAGGTGCAGTTCTAATACCAACACATCCTGTTAGCAGAATCAGGAGAAATCACTCATGGCCAAATATTTACACATGCAGGAAATCTCACAAGACTCGTATTATTTGTGAACAGAGTCCTATTCTGTAAATTGACCTGTTTTGTTAATGGCCAGCAGGTGGCATAATAGTTAGCCTTGACTCATTACACAAATGCTGCCAGTTCACATCTCAGAAGGGAATGAACTTAAATTGCTCCTGTGAAATATCTAGCTTTTGGGAAAAAAAAACTAAATATAAATAAAGGTAGGTAGATTTGGAAAAATCTCCATTTGTGTGCAGTATGTGTATAAAGCCAATGAAAAAGGCTTCACACAGTGTGTTCTTTGCCCACTGTTCCAGGAGAAGTACATCGAAGTGGCCTCAGAGCTGATCGTATACACCTACTTCTACTCTGCAACGGAGGATGCCGTGCCCACCGTGAGTCCCACTTGGTCCCTCCTTCCTACTGGTTACCATGGAGCTGCTGGCCTTGTTTTGGTACAGAGCTTAGACATTGGTTTTGGGACACAGGTGGTTTCAGAGACCAAAAGTGAATTGATTGCCTGAGAGACCAAAGCTTGGTGGCTGACTGGCACTCTGTCCCAGAGTCACACGCTTTTGTCTATTTATCATTTAATAAGCTGGAAATGTTGTTATAAAATCGTGTAGTGGTTCTTAGAAGGTGGTGATGTTCAGCTCTGTCTCTCCTTAATACTTAGGCATCTGACATGTTCTAGTGTTTCATCTAATGTTCTTTTTAACTAGTGGCTCCCACACTTTTCCTCTCAGGCACCCCTTTCTCAGATAAGAATATGTAAAGTACTTTCCAGCATGCACACAGATTAAAAATGTACACAAGCAACACCTCCCCCCCCATTGAAATGTCACACCCCACAGTTTGGGAACCGCTGCATTAAACTGTGAGGTGTTGGCCTGTTGGTGAACCCAGTGCGTGTGCTGTAGGTGTGGACCTTTCTGCACGTGTGGGTACAGCATGCCATATGGTGGTCCTGTGTGAACTAGACCATGTTGTTGAATGAACATCTGTTGGAAAGTCAGCACCTTTACTCACTAAGCTGGCTGCAAACTCAGATGGATTTGGTCTTAGGGCCAGAATGTACTTGACACGACGAGTACGCTTATGGACACTGCTGCTACGTAAGCAGTGTACTGACTATACACGCGTGCATACTTTATGTAAATCTGGAGGATTCCACCAGGTGGCAGTGTGAGAAATTGCTTTCATTTCATCTTGCACATCTCCGCATCCCCTTTCAAAAAGCTGGCGATGGAGAGGGGTCGTCACATTGTAAAGATGAAGATAATTTCTAACCTGCTCCATAAGGTTCTCCTCGAAGCATTCAGCCATGTTGATAACTTATTTTTTTATTAATAAACACAAGTATACAAATTTTATACTTGTAATTTTATAAGAGCTTATCGTAATTGCGTGTTGCATTGCATACAAGATTTATATGTTGAATATTAGGGTAAACAAAATAGAACTGTTACAAAAAATAAATGTATATATGCAGACACGCATATCAGGATATACATATTTCTACCTATAAAGGTAATAACAAAACATGAATATAACAAAATCCCAGGGTAAGGTCACCTAAAGTTCAAGTAAGTTGTGCTTGTCGATACATTCCATGAGATTAACACTATTTTTGACATCACATACCAAAATTTGAACACACTGCCACCCCAATTTTTGCTGGTACTGCGACTCGTGTGTGTGTGTCACATTAATTTCTGACAATGTGCTCAGAGGATGCGTCGAAAGTACGCTGGGAACGTGTTTCAGCCATGATGCGTGTGCATAGGCGTTCTGAGTGTCAGGTATATCCTGGCCCTCACAGTAACAACTCGACTGAAAAATAGGAAAACCAGAGTGAACGTACTCTCAAACACCTGCCTCCACTTGCATAATCAGCAGCGATCTGCGAGAGCCTAAACCCTTCGTTAGACTTGATGATATTGGTACTTCAGGTAGCTGATCGGCCCGGTGCTGGACACCTGTGCTGACCTGCAGTTCAAATCACATGGGGCCTGTGCAGGCCTGCTCGCTGTTAGGCTCAGCGTGTGCTGGGAGACCGTCTGCTTTTCACAGCTCAGGCATCTCTGGAATAGAGCCCCAGCTGGAAAGGTGCTTTATCACTCAGCGGGGCTCACAGTAAGACCTTTAGGGTTTTTGCCCCAGCTGGAAAGGCGCTTTATCACTGAGCGGGGCTCACAGTAAGACCTTTAGGGTTTTTGCCCCAGCTGGAAAGGCGCTTTATCACTCAGCGGGGCTCACAGTAAGACCTTTAGGGTTTTTGCCCCAGCTGGAAAGGCGCTTTATCACTCAGTGGGGCCCGCAGTAAGACCCTTAGGGTGTTTGGACCCAGGTTGGGTTCAGTATTCCAGAGCTGTTGGGTCAGGACCAGAACGTTTTTCACCATCTACATCTGCTGTGCTCCTCTGCTGGTGTCCTGTGGTATTTATTATAAAGTAAGAATGAATTAATAATAAAGTAACAAATTGATATTCACGAATAGTTATCAGTAATAGCCATCATTGTTGACATTGTGATGGGTAGATAATGATTAGTTATTAGTGAACGGTTATTAATAATAGCCATCATAATTGTGCTGGATGGGTACTGATTAATTGTTAATGAAAATTTATTAATCATCATTGTGGTGCTTGGTGGATAATGATTAATTATGAATAATTATTAGTAATAATGTTGTAATTGTGGTGAGTGGGTAATTAGTTATTAATGGTTAATAGTAATAATTATCACAATTGTGCTGAATGGATAACAATTATTAACTAAGAGTTATTTATCATAATAATTTTGGATTGGTGATGATTAGTTATTAACAAATAGTTATTAATAATAACGTCATCATTATGCTAGGTGAGTAAGGGTTAGTTAATAATGAAGATTTGATCAATAAAAGCATCGTTGTGCTGAATAGGGCATGATCTGCCTTCCTGTCCTTTTTAACAACTGCTGTGTACTTAATGATATATAATGACGCATTTGACCACCGACTGTTTATCTGTAATCAGCTTCTTAATTTGCTGTGTGGTCCTTTTGTGGTAATCCGCTCAAAACACTGCTCATTTCTTCTGTTCTTTTTTGGGCGACTTTTAGACCATTACTCTTCAGGAGCTCCCTTCCGTTGCAGTGTTCAAGGACGGAACGTACTTCCTGTATGATGGTGAGTACCGACACCCAGAATGCAGCACTGCATGTAGGCATGAGGATTGTGTCCTCTGTTGTTAGAGAATGAATGTCAGGTGTCAGACATCCAAAAGCAAACCTGAGGCTGCATTAGCTTGTTGAAAGGACTAAATAGCGTTCATGTTTATTTTAGCTGCTAAGATCATGTGGACAGAGAAACATGTATTCCTGATGTTGAATGTTACTGTTTTTTTGAGGGCTTTCCCCAGCAGGTTTCCCTTAAGGTACACAGAATTCTGGCAGTAATAATTGGGCCACAGTTTCTCTTGACTGTGGTTCTCTGACATAACCCGAAATACAGATTTTGTCGGAAACAAAGGTTTTGTAGTCCTGCAAGTACATTGATAAATGATGATGTTTTCTGGTGGGATCAATCAGGTGAGTTACTTGCTAAGTCCACCTTTCCTTGCCTTGTCCACATGTTGTCTGTCACCTCCCCTGCCTTCGTTTCTGTTGTTCTGCTGTGGGTTGTATGAGACCCTGCAGGTCATTTTGGGTGGTCCCACTTCCCCAACCCTAGTTTCTGGGTTCTAGCATCCGAGTCCTTTGGTGTTCGGGTGGGGCAGCGGCTGACGTGTATTTATTATGCTGTACTTTGGCCCCACCCACACGAGGCTGGGTATTTTAAGGGGGAGGCACTAGCCCTGCCTCTTGAGGCTAGAGGCAGTTAAGAGTGGTCCACTTCTGGAGGGAACGGTGGTCTTTGGCCCCGCTGGGCTTCAGGGCTCCCGTGTCGTGTCAGTGTCAGCATGTTCCCCTTCATGGCCTGAGTGATGGTGCTGCCACAGTGCAGCTGGGCGGGCAGGTGGTAGCCGAAGAGCAGCGCATCTACGCACAGTGCCACTACGAAGGGGCTCCAGTAGTGGGCATTGGAGAGGCGATGTGAGCGGTGCAGGACGCGCAGGACAAACTGCAGCCCCTCGCCACTGTCGGGCTCCAGGGTGTCTGTCTGCTGCACCTGGCCGTTGTGGAAGAAGGCCTTGCGAAGCCAGAAAGCTAGCAGGATGGCATCCCTGCAGTGGATCTGCACCACGAAGACGGCGCTGGCCGGCGAGTCCTCCAGCACGTGGATGTGGAGCTCGTCCGGGTTGCCTGGCACCTCCATCGTCTTACCGGGTTATTAGGCCTCACACGGAAACAGAGGGAGACGGATGATAAGTGGTGATGGTAGGGGGACAGGATTGCCCCCTAGGGGTCATTTATGGTGGGTAAACGTAGAGTAGCCCTGCCAGGTACACCTTAATCATTTGAGGACCAAGGAATATATTTGTCCCATATTTTTAAAATGTCCCCAAATTTGAGTCGAGCCAGCCTTGAGTGTCCTTTTTTTGTAATTTACACATCATTTTTTACCTGAAATAAGTCATAAAATCTAAAATTGCTGGCCTGCAGTCCTTTCAGTGCTGAGAGGGTGAAACAAACATTGTCCATTTTCCGAGCTCTTAAAGCACTCTTATATTGTGCTGGATGTGGCTACATTTTAATTTTTACTGCTGGACATGAAGACTTATGGGTTTTGCCGAAGGTAAATGTGAATTAATGTACATCTGTGACGTAGTATGTCATGAAGTGCACGTGTATTGGAGTATGCCGGTTTTCCGTGGACGAGGCTGGCTTTAAGGGGCCTCATCGATAGCGTGTACCTGATCGCTATAATGTGCTGTCGATCGTGCCATCAGGTGAGATGAATCTGTGCCTTGGCCTGATCTGATCCTACTTCACGTTCAGTCTTGATTTTTCTGCCTTAATGGACTAAACCCTTGCTGAAACTGAAGGCAGGTACAGCTTAGTGCGTGTTTGCTTTTCAGACAAGAGCTCATCTGGAGATTAACTAGCAGGATCATCTTCGGCTTCCTTTACGGTGTTTCGTCGGCACGCTCGTGAGCGATACAGAGCCTGTTTCGTTCACATGTGATGTGTCTGTAGAAGCAGATTAGCAGCTCTCCATTTCAAACCCAGAGGACCTTCGTGAGCCTTGCTTCTGCCTGACTGAAAGCAGCTCAGGCTGACTGATATTACTGTCACATTCTGGATGGTTTTTTCAGAATCTCTCCAGTTGCACTTCACTCCTGCCTAGCCAAACTGGCTGCCACAGCCCTTGTGTACAATTCAACTGCTCACTCTGCACACGTGGTCAGACGTGTTTGGTAAAAGTGTGTCAGGTATTAGTTTAGTAGCTCGCCAGTCATTAAACAGGCCTCCTTCCCCATTTGATCTGCTCCAGTTCCCGAGACATTAGTTCTCAGGACTGGGTTGGACGCAGCTGTGGTACAGCTGCTGGTGGTTGGTACTGAGCTACTTAAAAAAGGGGTCACTCCGTGGTGTCTGTGAGACAGCCCCTCTCGGTGGGCCCCTCGAGAACTTGCTCTCCCCATATCCTGCAGTCCCCCCCTGGGCCTGACTTACCAGCGATGCGCTCCTGTTCTGAGCGGAGAGGCTGCTTTCCCGCAAGGCTGGATGCCGACGTCTTCTGATGGGTACAGGTGCTGTTTTCCGGGCGCTCCTGACGTACCATCTGGAGGGGTCCTCGTCTGAGCACTCTGAGCGGGGGCCACTCACAGCGGTGTGGCAGCTTGGGGAGTGATGCAACTGGTATACCCCATGGAGGGGGCGGTGCCTCCTCTGGGCCCGTCCCTCGTGGCTGCTCTGATAACTCTGCTTTGCATGAACCGTAAGGGGAAACTTCAGCCTGTTTTTGTGTTATTTTCACGGACGATGCGCTTGAAAGTGCAAACACTTCTTAATTCAGCACATCTGACTTGCTTGAGCGGAATGTAATAAAGGGGGGAATTGTGATCTGAATTGTGTTTCTCTGTGTGGGAAGTTATTTAAGTGAAAAAGCGATTTGGGGCCAAGGAGTCTGTATGTGGTACATAAAGTTTTCAGCAGCTACAGCGCCCCCTCAGTCCAGCACGGGTGCCACACCACTTCCCAGCACCTAGCTCTCTGTGTCCCCTTATAGATATGGCACTAAGGGAAAGTTATTTTGTAGGTTAATTGCCTGTTTACCCCCGAACTGTAGCTCTGCCTCTATCACATACAGCTGGCCTGACATTAAGGTGGGTTAGGGTTAATCAATCTGCTTCTTCCATCACTTGAGCTGTTCATGGAAATACCTTTGTCAAAGGTCCAACAGCCGGACAGTCTACGACTTAAACCAGAATTTACCCACTGTTCTAAATGCTAGCCTGTCAGCTTTAACATTTATTTCACTTCATAGCCGGGATTTGAAGCCAACACGTCCGGTTTCCTCAGCTGGTGCATTTTACAGAAGCCCAAGCAGCTTCTCTTACAGATGTGGAGTTAAATGCCTTGTTTAAATTAAAATGGTTCTCCTCCTGCAGCCTACCAGCACGGGGAGCTGTCCTCCTGGGTGAACAAGGAGAGGTTCCGCGGGTACCTGGACATCGATGGCTTCACCTTGTACGAGCTGGCTGAGACAGGTGGGTGAGCCGCGGACACCGTTGTGCACACTCTGGAATAGACAGGCTGCGTGTGTGGGATGCAGAGTGCAGCAGTCGTCTTTTCGGAACCAAATTGCAGGTCACATTTCACGGTGTACGCTCTTAGAGAAAGTGTAGAGAGCAAGACCTTCCAGGGGTGTCCAGGTCTTGACCTTTTGCTGCTGTCTTCCCAGTAATATTTTTGTATATTCAAAGGAGTGTATATTTAGTCATATCAGCAATGTGCTGCTTAAGCGTGATATCTTTTGGCTGGCTGAGGAAAAGAGACGTCTTTGTGTGACAGCAGTGTGGCTAAAACAAACACACTGTTGACAGAATATCAGTCATTGCTCCTGCCTTGAGGCTGATGGGGGAGCTGCCCCACCCTCATATCCTGGGTTTGCGTTCTTGTGTGTTCCTTACAGTGGGAACGCACATGTCGTGTGTTCATGCTGGGTTTCTGGATGGCCCCTTCGATACGTCTGATTGACCCATATTAGGATATGGCAAAGCTGTGTTGCCTCTGTCGGCGTGGCAGTGTTGAGAATCTTCTGATTGGCCAGAATCTGCAATCAGCTTAATCATTCCAGGAATTATAATAGTTTAATGGTTAGACTTTGGGGTTGGAGGATGCACTGCTTAGCTGAATACACTGTGACCTGAGCCACTGTAGATTTAAATGGCATGATGGCTTGTATCCTGACCGTCTTGTACACCTTCACACATGCATATGTTATACAGGTATTTGTTACGTTAAATATACTGAACGGTGACTGATACAGATTAGTGTGAGGCTTCAGTTGAAGTTTTGCTTTCCACCTCTAGGGGGCAGGCTGAACATTCACAGGTCTGTTATCTATAGTTATCTGTGTTTTTCCGAGGAGAATTTGAACAAAATAATCCTGACCCTCCTGGACATATGCCACTAAAAAATCGGTGCTAATGAGTGCCAGTTTAAGGCGGGGAGGTGTAACCTGTGTCTGCAAACAGGCGCAGTCTCCTCATAAATAGTGTTTGTCATCCTGTGAAGTCTCACATATGCTGTTCATTTTTCTTTTTACCCTGACAGGAAAATTGGTAGCTGTAGCAGTTGTTGATGAGAAGAATCCCACCGAGGAGAGTGTCAGGTAAGAGTGATATTTATACCGCCAGAATTCAGATAAAAGAAACACAGTTTTGATGTCCTCACTTCCTGCCAGATTGAAATGTTTCCCTCTGTCTCCAGGATCAAGACGTTAATGCAGAGAGTGGCCACTGAGTACAGAGACCAGTTTAGCAGGTGGGTTTCAGATATGAAAGCGAAGAAAACAGGTTAGCATAGCAAGTTAGTAGCGGTCCAGGTATTTGGGTATTTCACATATATAAACAAAGGCCCTCTAGGAATGAACCACATGCCCTCATCATATGACAGGAAATAGCATGGATCCTGCAGATGTCTTTTTTTCCACTGCACTGCATCCCAGCACTGCAGAATGGCACTCCGTATCCATACCCTGTAATTTCCTAAAAAGCTGTTTGGGTGAGAAAACACATCAGCTCTGAGGTGCCAGGGGCATGAATGTGATGGCGTTTTAGATGGGGCTCCTAGGGGGCTGGGGGGCTTTTTGCTCTTTTAGCCACGTCTCTCCTCAGTGACAGCATTGTTATTGTGTGTTTGCTCTTTGAGTCTCAATGCCCTCGCTTATTGAGGGCGGGTTGTGTTTGGAATGAGACTGAAGCCTTTCTGGGACCAGCAGTCCCATCACAGTCCACCCTGAATGGCGGCACCTCTGCCTCGGATACTGCCTGCTAAAAAGCATCCTGGGTGACAAGCAGGCTTTCAAAAAAGGTGATAGAAAATGCTTTTACTGATGGGGTTTACATCTGAACCTCAGGCCACGCTGCCTCCCTTGTCAATGTGACCTCACTGCAGTGCTTCGTTTGAGTTTGAACCGTGAACTGGTGCGCTAGGGCAGGCACACTCAGCTTCTGCCATCCAAATGCTCCAGTGAATCCTGTGTTCATGTTCAGCAGCTATCTTGTTTCTGTTCCTAAGGCCTTAAACACAAGTTACTGTAGCCCCACATAGCATCACATTGTGGCTGTTGGGTCACAGCGCCACCCGGTGGACCATCATTCCAAAGTTACACAAATACATATCTGAGGAACAGTCTCACTTTCAGCCCTGGTGACCTGTTTGTGAGGGTTCAGTCACTTCTTGTCCTCAGTAATTAGGTATGAAGGAGTAGGAGGTTTTTCTGTATTGGTTTGTCTTGCGTTACTTAAGGAAATCTGCTCCATTTATGTCAAAAGACATTTTAGCCTCTTAAAACTTCAAAATAGGTGAGTACCTATTAAGCAATGAAATTTTCATCCAAATGAACTAAGTTTAACCTGTTTATGTATTTTAGAGACCACAAGGTACTGGGATGCTGGGTTCACATGCTTATTGAGGCCTTTGGAGGCAATGTGACTCAGCCCAGGTTGATCTGAGGGGGTTGGACTCCACCCTGTTCAATTCACGAAGGGCTTTGACCCTTCCTTGTTTTACTCATGGGGGCTTTAACCCTGCCCTTGAGTGTAGGCCTTTGCTTTAGGAGGGAAACTCTGTTGTAATTTTGTGCTTGTCACTCGGCACACATGTCCATGCCTTTTGTGGCCATGGAGCTGATCAGTCACATTGTAACTATACAGAATTACAGGGTCACCCCTGAGTGTGTACAGCACGTGGTGATGTTTCTTCTTCCAGCATGCAGTGATCAGAGTTCACGAAGGGTGATGCTGATGAGATACTAACCTGCAGAAATGCTATTCCCACAGAGACTTCCAGTTTGGTCACATGAATGGGAATGACTACATCAATGGCCTCATAATGAGGTGAGTCTGGCTGCTGTACCCAGCTCCATCCTCCTGCCACTCCACCCCGCATCTTCACTTAATCACATGCTCGCTTCTGAGCTGACTGCTGAAGCTGTCTGCTGGATGTTTCCTGGTTTGAATGCTTACTTTACATGGTGTTCAGTACTTGAGGAAAAAACATGCATGAAGTTCTCCCCCTAAAAACAGTCCCAGGAGATTATCCATCAGCAGACTGAGTATGAGCTGTTAACCGCTCTTCACTGGCAACCTAGAGCTGAGAAACAACTGTTTGCTTAAACTGGAGTACCGACCAGAGCCTCCACCCCCCACCATGGGTTAACATTGGATGAAGAAATGCGTCTTTTTGGGTCTCTGTCACTCCTTGTTCTCCTCCTTTATATGACCGTGCACGTGTGTGGTCTTTTTCTCATCCAGCCAGTAGAAGATTAATTTCCTTGTGCTGAGTGCAATTTCAGGCTTGTCAAGCTTGCTGCCAGATACAGGTCGTCAGGTCTCTCTCAGCCCTCTCCACCCTTGAATCAGTGCACTGATTCGCACAAGAGCACTCAGAGGCAGCTGTCTTCTGAATTTCAGTCCAGCTCATCAGCGCCTGTATCTGGCAGCAAGCTTGACAAGCCTGAAATTGCACTCAGCACAAGGAAATTAATCTTCTACTGGCTGGATGAGAGAAAGACCCAGACGTGCGCCGCTGCAGTGGTTTTTGTTCTAGAAATAAAACTTTTTTTTTTTTTGAGTTAATGTGACCTCAAACCATACTATTGGCAGAACACTGAACACCTTCAAATGTACGATTGGCTCATGGAAAGTAGAGTCATGTGTTGAAATCCATGATCCTTGGCTGTCTCTTGTAAAGATGTGCAGAAGAAGCATTTCCCTGACATGACCGTATTCGAATCTATGGTTCATGGTCTAAAACTCTAGAATAAGACCATCAGTATTGTCCTCAAGAGGCAGGCAGCACCCGTATGTCATAGGTGGTCCAGTGTCATGATGATGATACAGCTCATACTGTCCATGGTTACGTAGTGTGGATCTTCAGTAACACACGTCATGGTCTCTGGGGAGGCTGATGCAGCATGAAGCTTAACATGGAGACCATCTAATGCTCTTTGTTCACTTGGGACACTGACTGATGGATAGGGGGGTTTCTGTCTTCTCTCCAGCGATGTGCCGGTGCCATCTATCATCGTGCTGAACACTTCCAATGATCAGTACTTCCTTCAAGCGGAGCCAGTGGAGACCCTCGCACAGATGGTCCAGTTTATGAACAGTGTGCTGGACGGGACTGCCCAGGTGTGAAGATCCATGTTCCGGGCGCTCGCTTTAACTTAGTGTAAATTTGTTCATTGAAAGAGCGATGGAGACGACACCCATGGTCTGCTGGAAAAACAAATATTCTGATTTTTAGAAGATTGCTTGGTTTGGTATTGACACCCAGGGCAGAGTATGAGCAAAATAAAAATAAGAATAAACTGTTTTGATGCGGAGTAGCACTTAGGCCACACATCTCTACGGTTGTGGGTTTGGATGTCACCTCTGTTCTCGGCGTGCGGGGTTTGCATGTTCTCCTGGAATCAGGAGGGTTCCTCAGGCAGTCTGGATATACGCACTGAGGCTAATTTGCTTCTTTAAATTGGTGATTGTGTGTGCGTGTGTGTGTGTGTGTGTAGGTACCTTTCATTGGACCGGTACCCTGTGCAGGGTATACCCCAGCCTTGTGCCCTGTGCAGAGATAGGCTTCAGGCTTCTAATGCGACCCTGACCAAGATAAGGGTCAGATCAAGATGGACTATTTCAGTGTCAGCTGCCCACCTGTCGAGCTGTCGTTTTGACATGCTCACTTGGAAAAGCCTCAGTTTTAATCCAATTCTGTTCAATATTAACAGGCTCAAGGTGGGGATGGTATTGTTCAGCGGGTCAAGAGGGTGCTCTATGATGCCAGGTCCACCGTGATGGTGAGTAGTAACCCATCGGAGTTGGCATTGATCACGTGTTTCATGATGTGGCCTGTTGCTCTGCTTGTAAAGTTCCTCTGTACTTCTGGGCTGCAGTGTTCAAGCCAACCTTTGAATAGGAGGGACTCAGGTGGTGTCTTTCGGTACTTGGCTCCTCCAGTCGGTGTTCCGAAGCTCCCCCCTGCTGGCCTGCTTCCTCTTCGGGTTGCCCCTGGGCGTCATCAGCCTCATGTGCTACAGCATCTGCACCGCGGAGGCGGATGACGGCGCCGAGGACCTGGAGCTGCTGAAGAGGGAGGAGGAGGAAGAGGAGGAGGAGGAGGAGGAGGAAGAGGAACGGAGGCAGAGTGCGGCAGAGCTGAGTGGCTCTGGGGAGCCGGGAGAGGAGGAGGAGGAGGAGTTGGAGGAAGAGGAGGAAGAAGAGGAGGAGGAGGAAGAGGAAGAAGAGAAGAGTGCCACGGACAAGAAGGTTGATTAACGTTGATCACCACACAGCCTCCAGGTGGAGGTGCCTTTGCTTCTGTGGTGTAGTACCTGAAAATATATCGGTCTTCTCTTCATTTGCAAACGTTTCCTAATTCCCTATCCCATCCCTTCCCATAATTGTATGTTTTCCCAGTCAGGCGTTGAGATTATATTGGACACTTCTGAGCAGTGAGAAGTGAGGCATGAGGCACACAGAGACTGTGGGAGGAGCAAATCTGAAAGCCAAGCAGGTTTGGTCACCAGGGCATTATGGGGAATGTCATTAGCTCATAGGCTGCTGGGTAAATGGGCCTGAGCCCTTCTCTCTTGGCCCCTTGTCCACGACCATAATTTAGACCGTGGAACCCACTGGATCTGACCATCCTTCAGGGCTTAGTTTATACAGCTGCTGAAGCATGTACAGTTTGAAGCTGAGTCATGCCAGATTTATTTATTTTTTTCTACTTCTCGCCCCTGAGCATCTTTGTCTTGGTACAAGCCAAGGTCAGCCATACTCACGTGAGAGAACATGCGTGTTGCTGTGTGCGTGTGCTTGCCTTTTATCTCATTCACGTCATTACATTGAGATTTGAGACATTTTAAGTGATAGTTTAGTCTTTTACAATTTCATGGGTCACCATGTTTTGTGACATAAAACTCCCCCCCCAACAGTATTAAACAAAAATAGTTGACCCGCTTTTTGACGTGTGAGGTTTTGTGTACGGATAGCCTCTTGAAGACTATCCGTACACAAACACACATCCGTATGGACACATCCGTATCCATTCAGTGCTTTCATCACGCACTGAATGGAAAAACATTGCCCACACCTGCTGGGTAAAATCGGCCTGTTACTTTGCTGGTCTCTCTGCCATTCTTCAGGTAGTCCAGCAGGTCAGTGAAGACGGTCAGCTAATGAATTCACTTCATACCATATCAGCTGAGATCTGTATGGATTCCTTGACCTCAGGCTGTTGTCCTCCCTGTATGGTGGCCTCATCGCTAGCTGAGATGAGAGTAAGTTGTAGAGAGTCCATCCAGTGATTCGAAGATACGAACGATCTCTGACTGTAGGTTCTAACTTTGCCTGGAAAAACCAGGTGTGGTCATTCACAGTCTCGATTGATTGATTTGAGCAGCGAAGAGATAAGGTTGAACAGTAAGCTACACATCTGTCATCCTTATGCACAGGGGCTGATCACATGACAAATGCTGCTGAAACTGGTGATCCATGGTTTTAACACCAGGGATCACAGATCCAGTTGATGGCTGATTTGCATTGTGGTAATCCATGAAGATGAAGACCAAAAATAAATAAATAAAATAAATATAATAAATAAATTTGAAAAGATTGAATGTACTTGTCAGTTTCATGCAGAATTCCTTCTTGCCTGTTGTCTCAGAACACATTGCAAGTATGTCATGGCTTCATATAGAAAGACGTTCTTCATCAAATAACTTCAGTTAAGAAAAAGTATGTTCAAGAGTGTGCTGTTTTTTGACAATGATGTTATAAAAACTTTATATTGTACAAAAATAAATTGGATTTTGTTTGTGAAATCTTTCAGGAAGGTCTGTGCTGTGATAGAATGGCTGTTTTTACTTTTGTTAAATGTTTTTTTTTTTTTTTTTGTGACTCTGAGAATGTACCCAATAGCGAAGGTGAAATCTGAAGCTGGTTGCCCCTATCCAATGAGATCATATTGCCACAAGAGGAAGTGTGGAACATGCTTATGTTCAGGGTCCAAAGGGCCTTGCACATCCTACCCCTGCGATGCTTGCATATACTGGGATACAGTCAAGCTTGTAAGTAAGGAAGTAAGGGTATTATGCACCTGGAGCAACAACAAGGTAACACAAAAACATTCACTACAAGAGCCGCCATTTTTAACAGGAGACCTTACAATCCAGATGGCAAACACCATAGCCTTTTGGCCATTGTGTCGTGGACCTCATCAACAGACAGTGCTTTCTCCTGTGTACTCATGTTCCTAATCTCCTGCTGTGTTGCATGACTATCCTCATCATTGTATGAGATGAATCTGCAGCAACTGTGAGCAACCACTCCTCTCACACAACCCTGGTCTGCTGGGTCTCCATCTTATTCAGTTTACAGTGGAAATCCCAATTATATTCTAGAACGTACATACGCAAGTATATGATAATGGCCACCACAAGGCCCAACCCTAAAATTTTGTATGTGTCCACCTTACCTTCAAATGTTGGGGGACGTTATCCTTCTTTTGCTGCTCTGGAATCAGTGGTTTCATCTTCTCTCTGATCATCTGGTGAGTCTCGGCATCCTGTCCCTTGTCACTACCAGCCACCCTGGATTCTTCCAGTGGTGTTTACACTCCTTTATCACCACCCAATCTTATGGATGGAGTGAGTGCAGGAGTTTCTCTGCAGCACTCAGCAGGGTGACTTTCATCTGTCTGCAGATGGATTGTAGAGTCTTGGTTAGGGTGTAACAGTAAGCCACTAATTTGGCAATATATATTATGTCCCTAAGGCCTTCTCTGGGATGAGGGCTCCCATTGGCATGGGCCTTCTGGTCAGGATTTCAAAAGGGGATAAACCTGTCCTCACACTGGCGGAAGACTAAGGCTCTGACCCAGTTCATCCCTGTGTCTGCATTTAAGCAATTTTTCTTTAATCATACCATTTTCTTATTCCTCTGGACCCCATTCTTTGGGTGGTAGGTGCAGTTCTGTTTCCGGTCTATTCCCAGGTACCAGGAGGCTGTTCTTAATTGAAGTGTTCACAAAGTGACTTCTATTGTTACTGCTGATTTTCGGTGGGATACTCCACCTCGGTATTATCTTGTTTATCAGGGCCTTTGCGACAGCTGAGGCATCTGCCTTTGTTGTGGGGAATACTTTTGCGCATTCTGAAAACATGTCCACCATTACCAGACAGTACTTCTTCCTCAAGCATGGTGTCAGTTCTGTAAAGTCCATTTGTATATGTTCAAAAGGCCCTGACAGCTGTGGGTGCGCCGACTGAAACAGCACTGTGCCTACCACCCAAAGAATGGGGGAGCAGGGGAACGAGAAAATGGTACGATTAAGTAAAACTTGTTTAAATAGCGACTGCCCTACTCGTTCCCCCGTCGTACATTATTTTGTACACTGACAAGACACCTATAACAAACTTTTTGGGAAAAATTTGTGAAGCCTCTCATGAACCAATATCTACCACCCCCCTTTTGATACATGGTCCTTCCCATATACCAAGTGAGCATGAATGGGGAATAAACTGCGTGGCAGGCATGGAATACCACCAGCAGACACCCATAAGATATTTACACAAGTACAAGCAGCAGCTTTCCATTGCTGCTTGTTCTGTCTTGAGGCATATTGCTGCAGCCCTTCTATTTCTGCTGAAGAGGAAAGAGAGGTTATTGGTAATCTTGACAGTTGGAGGGCAGTGGTGAGTGGGGTGGGTGGAAAATGCACATCAAGCTGCTTTAAATGTTCTCTGCATTAAAATGAAAAGTTCTACAATAAATATAAGAGAAAAGCATTTTGCACCTAACCTATACAATCACTCCTCATGATTCACCAGGAATATTACACCCTCTCTGTTCTGCTTCTCTGTAAGGGTCATCGTAGACCTTACCCTTTATACAGTCTTCTCGGATACTCTTTAATGTCTTGTCATAGTCAAAGGTTTGCTTTCTTCTTTCTCCATCTACATCCACATCTATCTTGGAGCGTACAGAGTAGAACCTCTTCATTTTCTGAATCTCCATAGCCAGCTTTACATTGTTGTCTTTAAAATGCTCTGATGCAAAAATTATGAAGAAATCATAGTGTTTGAATCCAGCCATCTGAAGGTATGTGTTTGCCTTGAATGTCAGGGATCCAATTCCAGGTAAATCCCAAGCTGTTCAAGCTGTTTCTCAGTGACATCATACTGCACACACATTTTAAAAATCTTCACAAGGAAAATGAAACACTGGCTTCAAAACGATTGGTCGTCTCAGAAAATCACTTCAAAATACCTAAAACAGTTCTC
>JAACJT020023450.1:0-22671 GCA_009936485.2 Gymnarchus niloticus | reverse complement strand
ATATCCCAGAAGTTTCATTGACTTGATGCTATACTCTGATTAAAAAGTGTTCCTTTAATTTTTTTGAGCAGTGTATAAATACATGAATGTTTACTCATTCTACCTCTTAAGATAAAATCTTACACTCCAATTACAGTGGCATACAGTAAACTGTATGGGCAAATACTTTGCTGACCTTTTTACAGAAAAAATCTGCCCTAAAATTTTTCTTCCATTTTTTCACATTGAAGTTGGTCACATACATTTATGCATTGTTGAAGTCTGAAATAGCTGTATGGTAATTAGGGTAAGTTATTTGAATGCTCAGCTAAAAAATCATGCCTGAACTTGAGGCAGCCATAACCTACGTAAATCTGAAGGTTTTGGCTCTTTATTTTTTGAGTGAAATTGTCAATCAACAGGTTTAAAAGTCATAGCATGCCATAATCACACTTCCTGAATGTATAGTTGATGCTTAAATGGTTATACCACCATTTCAAAGGCTTTGTAGTTGCAACAAATCGAGGTCAGAACATCCTCCTCAGAGTGCTTGTCTGAACAAAACATCTGTAATGCCTCTGTGAAGGAATTGTAACTACTACGGCAGAATGTCAGGCCATTTGTCCATAAGCCGAAGCTGAAGTGCTTATAGATCATGGATCAACAGAACAGTTTGAGACACACAAGCAAATCTTACATCAAATATTTGAAGAAGAAAATAAAACCGTTGGACAATCCAAGACAAAGTCCCCACTGAAATGTGGATGCCCCTAGTTTTGCATAGAGGTTATTCAGTATTTGTAGCCCTCCACAACACTGTGAGTGACAGGTCAATAATTACAGCAGCTGTTTTACTGTGGTCATTTTTGCTAAAGGTGGTGTAACCTGTTATCAAGAGTAAAGGGGTAATTTACTTTTCCCAAACGGGGACATTTGGTGTTGCATAACTGTTTTCCATAAATATGTAACATAACATGTTTTGGATACCGATTTTTTTCACTGAGGATCTCCTTTTAAATTTCACTTTGATGGAAGATCTCCTAACATTCAGTGTCAAATGTCAGTCAGGAGGTGATATATTTTAAAATCTATAACATTGGTGTTTTCTATGGTCCATGGTACTGGAGTCAGGGCCTCCTCTTGGATCTTAAACCAGCTGTATTCAAGTTACGAGTCCACAGACTTAACCGCCGTGCCAGCTTGCTGCTGTTATGGGCTCCTGCTAATCGATTAGAACAATGCGTACTCTTCACACACTGTGGAAAACTCTAGCGGTTCAGTCTTTGATGTGGTTTTCTGTTCTTTGACAAGTCCATCACATGCCTTTCATTTAAGTTTCATTGCTAGTAGATACCTTGAAATCAATATCACACAAATACCTAGTTGTTCTATGCAGTATTCCACTAAAACTCCATTTGCTCTAAGGTGTGATAATTCAACATTAAAAAGAAAAATCAGATTTAGCTTTCAATGAAATTCAGCAGAGATTAAATTATATCTTGTCTTTTCGTCTGATGTTAGCTCTATGACTAATTTAAGTCTGAACAAGCACAAAAGGAATGATTTTAAGACATGCTAAATATACAGAATACCAAGGGCTTTCAAAAAATACATTGGCGTAGTAGAAGACTCCCACCAATTTCCTTTTTGTATTGTGGATGAAAAATTCTATTGGTACCTATATACTGTATGTAGTGTTAGACTATCAGATATGATTTTCCCATGTAATTGATCATAAGTGGAGATTTCAATCATATGCTGTGAAAAGGAATGGCAAGACCAAAGAGTAACACCAGGGTCTCCTTTACAGAGCTTGAGTACACATGGAAAAAAAATGGTTGCAATGCATGTATGTAACATTCCACACAAGACTCTGGATTTCTAAGAAATGCCTGCTCTTGAGTTGTGAATACTTATGGCAACCCAGGGGCATGTGCGTGCAACATTTTGGATAAATCGTGAAAAGATGACAGCCAAAGAGAAATGAAGGTAAGCCAGCTAAATAATGGTGTGCATGCCAGTTATTCATATCACCTAGCCATGTGTTTGTTTGTGTAAGCCAAACACTATACGACTCCCCCACCAAGTTCACCAATCACTGCCAATGAAAAAGAGAATTGTTTATTTTACAACAGTCAAAGTATTACATTGTTTTGTCATTACCATTTGATAATGCATGCTTATTTGCATCTTTCATTCCAAAGTGAATTGCCTTGCACCCATTTGTTTTGTAGTGGTTTCAAGTACCACATTAATATCAGTAATTTCTTTCCTTTATCTTCAGATCAAACTCTGGTGGAAATAGACAAACTGCTGTGGAAAATAAACTAACTTTGAAACAGTAAATTAATAAACAAGTTAATATTTATTAGTTTAACAATACAACAGGCAACTGCCTATTGGTGATCTGATTGGCATCATTTCTGCATCATCAGCTAACAAAGTACATCCCAGTTGCTTGTCATATATTGAGAATCAGCAGGCAAGTTAATAACAAACAACATACTGATAAATAAAGAGATGTTGCACAACTCTGCAAACAATAAGTATTCTGTCTATTCTGAGGAAGAGTAAAGAAAACAATCTCAAGAAGTAGCCATACATGAGTGCTTCCTAAAAGAGTGAGATATGTCTGTCTAAAATTCTCAGCATGAAATACTCATAGGTTCAGCATCCAGGCTGCTTATCTAAGGAAAACGGTTCCCAGGAAAACAAAACCTCTGAATCAACATGTAGTTACCCTGAGAACAGCTCATTATGTTTCTGGATAAAATGCTTTCTGTAGAGCTAACAGAATTTGTTACAGTGGCAATGTCTTCCCTTTTAAACACACGTTTTGTTTGTCATACCCATGCTCCGGCCCCCAAAGTAACATTTTGTTGTGCCTGTACCTCACTGAGTTCAAAATTCCTTTTGGGTTTTTTCACTTCAGTTGGCACTGTCAAACCAACCAAAAAAGCTTTGCATATTATATGAGCAGGAAGTTCATCTGCATTGACCATGTATGGTTTTTCGTGGGTGGTACCTGTCAGGATTTCACATACACACATTTACAAGACAGTTATGATTTATGAAGGGGAAACTGCATACAAATGTACATGTGCTTGGTTTCTTTCTTTGACATATGGCATTTCCTGTTTTTTTGTTGTATGCATGTTTTCAGGGTTTAAAGATCAATGTTCAAATTTGGGGAGCACTGGGGGGTCCTACTTAGCAACAATAGTAATGTTCCCTAGTAACAAAGGAAACCAATCGCTATTCCGAATACAAAGAACTGAGGCAAAAAGGGTGTGAGGTGGCATCTCCCAAAGATTGTAGGGAAATAGGGGACTGAGAGAAGTTTTGGGAAAGAAGAGAGGCATTGAGAGCCTGTCCTCCCTCGTTTTTGCAGAGACAGATGGTCTTCCACTATCTTGGTGCTTCTCTTAAGTGATTAAGTAAATATTATCTTCTCCTGCTTATCAGCAATTACAGCAATTACAATTTGTGACTAATGGATTTAATACAGAAAGTTCTTTGGGCAGGGCAAACTTTAATACCAAATCAGAATATAAGAGCAGGGTCAGAAAACAGCCCAAAGACTGATTACCAGGAATGCATGAGCAACAAACCAAGATAAAGATGTGAGCCAGGGGCAAAGTAGGTAAGTCCAACGGTTAATGATCAGAAAGGCAATTCTCAGGAATAAGGACAGATCACATTACGAAATGGTAATGGGGATACACATTCACAGGCACACTCAGGAAAGGACTGGTAACAATTGCCCAGAGTGCATAGCAGACAACAGCACCTCATAAAGGTCTGAGGTGAAATGAACAGGTAATGTGGGTGGTCAGGGAGTTAGAGTTAATGGTGAAAAAGTGAAATCTAAGATTAGGACATAGATGCAATCAATATTCAAGTGAATGAGAGCTTCGGAGATTCTCGGCTCATGAGTGTAAAACTGTGGGTTGAACAGTGGCATAAGAATTGGATGTTACAGTAACCCTCCTACTCAGGATACATGAGTGCGTTGTTCTAGTAGACACCTCCTAGGCCGAGAGACAGGACGGTCAGGATACAGGCAAAGGAACTCAGCAATCAGAGTCAGATCCAGATCACCTCTCAAGATGGTTTCTCTACCCACTTCCCAGTTGATGAGGTACTCGAGACGATTTCCCTGGTGTCTGGAATCCAGTAGTTGTCACAGTTCCCACAGGTGGGTACATGTGACTGCAGCACATACACAGGACAAATACGACAATGAGGTGGTGACTGCAATTGATTAGAAACATTATTGATGCATCTGACTATCTTGGGTGCACTGATTATCCTGGAGTTGAGCTTCATGGTTGGCAGATGGAGCATGATGTCTCTGGTCAACAATCTAACCTGATCTCTCTGATGGATAAGTGCTGTGGGACTTGTCGATCACTATTGAACTTCTCACTGAAGCTGGACATGAACAGCTTTCCAGACTTGAGCGCTCTGTTGAAAGCTGGTGTCAATAGCAAGTTGGTTACATATACTGGGAGGTACCAACTCCAGTCGAGTTGGTTCTGAGAACAATAAGCGTGGAGAAACCATATTAACTCTTTATTTTGTCATTCTGTCTGTCCTTATGTTTGGGAATGATAACCAGAAGAGAAATTAAGATTAATGTCAAGACAGTTACAAAAGGGTAAAACTTGGATGTGAATTGAAGAACTAAATCAGAGATTACATCTTTTGGGATGCCAACATAATGGAAAACATGGTGGGAAACTTGAATGGCTAGTTCAGATGCTGATGGTAGTGAAAATAATTAAGACAATGGCGATGTGAATGGGCAAAGGTCAAAGTAATCTGGCAGGAAGGGTATCTGGAGTCTTGGATTGAGCATATATGGGGCATGAGAAATGTCATCTAATAAGGAAGGCCATTGAACCTTTCTGGAAATGAGTTTGACAGTCTGTGTGGTGCCAGGATGCCTGAAACAGTGATAGATGTTTATGAAATTCATGCACTGCTGTAACTCCTTCACCATTATGGGCCTGGGTCAGGAATGGATAGTTTGAATTTTCTGTTTTTCCATTTGTACTTGACGTGGAGAGAGTATATACCCTCTAGTGCTGATCACTTTTTTGGCTTTGACATACAGTTGATGTTCCCAGAGGCATTACAGAACCTGGAGAACCTGGACCTGATGTTCATTTACTGTTTTTAAAGAGATCAGAATTTCATTTATGTAGACAATGACAAAGCAATTGATTATATCTTTTATTATAATGTTTACAAATGACTGGAAGACAAAGAAAGTGTTTGCACTTCTATAAGGCATAACAAAACATTCTTAGCGCCCCTTATTGGTTACAAGGTCCATTTTCCATTCATTTCCTTCCTGGATGCCAATCAGGTTGTAAGCACTCATTATTATTATTATTATTATTATAAAAATGTGTGCCTGTCATACCTGTTCCAGAGCTGAAGGTTTCAGGGGAGAGGACAGACAGACTTCATCGTAATATCATTCAAGGTGAAGCAATTGATACTCGGCTGTAGTCTGGGGTTATGGAAAGCCAACCAGTGGTATCAAAGGACCATGGAGTCAGATGTAATAAGCCTCCTTGGATCTTGAAGGGAATGGTTGGTGAATTATAACTGTCCTGAACCTGATGGGTTTCCATCCAGGGCATTAATACACAATGGTAGGTTGATTAGTCGTGTTGGAATGTGCAGTTTCTAAACCCGATCTTGATTGATGAAATCACCAGTGCCAATAAAGGAGACAGTTAAGGTTGACACATGGTGTGTAACTGAATCACTGAAGATCTGGGCTGGGTAGTTAATGTTTATGGGTTACATGGAGAATGATGGAGGCTTACTTGAAATGGTCTAGTAAGCATATGAGGTTGTAGCAGACACTCTGTTATTCAGTCACTTGGTAGTATGTTTACTGTTGGAAAGACAAACATAATTATCTAAGCTCATTGATTCCAATAACTTATAATAATAGCTTGGCTTGCATCAGGAACCCCTCACACTCCTCAGGCAAACCATTGTACCTTTCTGGTGGAGCACAGTAACTGTCCTGGATGTATGGAGATACCAGACTCAGAGAGAGAGGCGTGGAGAGTCTGGGTGGTGCAAAGCATGCAGCCCTTGCTGAACGAGAGTGGTGATGGGCCATACATTAGTCTTGATTCTCCATCCAGGGCTTAAGCTCTACAAGATCAATGTTTGTGATCAGGTATTCAGTGATGAACAGACCAGAGCAGAGGGATCCTTGTGCAGAATGCACTTTAATGCCAACCCACAATACAAGAGTACATACAGAAAATAGTCCAAAGATTGGTTATCAGAATAGCAAAAAACAAAATCCAAACTGTGATGCAGGAGCAGAGTGGGTAAACTGTCCAAAGTCTAATAATCAGAAACAATATCTCGCAAAGGTATGAGGTGAAATAGGTGAAATGAAAAAACATATATACTAGTGGTCAGGGAGTTAGTCCTAATGGGGAACAAGTGAAATCTATGATTATGACACCGTTGCAATCAATACACAGATGATTGATAGCTTTGAAGATTACGGGCTGGTAGGTGCAGAACTGTGGGTGGAACAGTGGTGATGGACTTGGATGTTATGATGTGCTTGTAATAAATTTTTCTGTCTCCTTATTATAATGTATATAGTATTAAAACCATAGCTGATAAAAATCAATCAGTAATTAATGTATACACCTGCAGTTCTGCTCAGGGTGTGTCCTGACTTGGGCACTAAATATATATAGCTTCAAGAAGCAATGATTGTGGCATGTTTCATATAACATTTTTAGGAAAAATTATGAACAATGTTTTATTTGGCAAAATCATAATTGTCAGTCTTCAGAGGAAAGACATAACTAAGTTTATAGGATCTAGTTTTGGTATTAAGCAACAAAAAGCATTTGAAGTTCATCTGGCCCTATTTAGATAGAATTAAGAATCTAAGTTATTCACCCTGTGTTTTCACGGCTTTCATCCTGAAGGATGTTAGGTTCTGAAATCCTTTAATGTTTACTTTAGGAATGCAGGTTGCAAATTGTAGAGCGACGCTGTGAATGTTAAGCCTTGATGCAAAATCCATAAACAGTTCTAATTGCTGTGAGGCTTATCGGTGTTTCTGCAAAATCAAGAGCTCCATGCCTTTACTAGAAACAAGAAAAGCTGAAAATTAGTCTGCATATATTCGCACAGGAGTGTTAGGTCTTTTCAGGTGTGTCATTCAAAAACACAAATTCAAGAAAACTAGGTAATGTTCTATTTTCCAATAGCACTTTATTGAAACGATTGTGTAAAAATTCTGTCTGTTTATGGCATTTGACCCCCTTTCCCCAGCTGTCTACATGTATGATGAACTAGGTCTGAAGGAGAATTTGACCTAATTGGAGATCCATCATGTTCCATGTTTTACTGTAATTGCATTCTCATATTCATGAACACTGTGATCCCCAACTCATGCAGTGATACTGGATACCAGTGTATCCTCATAATAATCAAGGTTAGGTGTGTCCTAAAGAAGAAGCTTAAGGCCAAAGCACCAGATCAGTTTTCTTCTCCTCTAATTCTGGTAGAAGGGGGATTTGGCATTAGATTAAACACAGTTAAACGGCTCAATTTCACCCCTTGTGGATTTCAGCTGTTTATGCAAATCCAAATGTGGCCTCCCACTCCATGCCCACCAGTGGGAAGTGGTTTACTGTTGATCTGAACTGCATTATCCTGTGTGTTTTGGGCCTATGCCATGGTGGAGCCTGTCCTTGGACCATGCAAATTTGGCTACCACAGCTAGAAAAGCCTATATTTCAAATTGGGAAGGATTATTACAAAAAAACATTGGTGAAAGCTACTTCCAAAAAGCAGAAAGATAATATTCTGAAATATTTTGATGCTGGAAAAATGATTTAAGGGTTTTTAAGGCTCAAATTCAATCTTAGTATAAGCACATTTTAGAACAAAGATTTTCCCAGTAATATGATGGCCTATACTGTAAAAGTTTGGAATCACCTTTATAAACCACATGACAAGATTTTATAAATAAAACATCTAACATTCATTAATGTTTCTTTCAGAAAGCACAGATTCTCTGCGAAGAGCTGTTCATTAAAGGTTCACACCAGTCTATACCTATGACACCTGGATGCACTGTGCAGTATGCTTTCATGAATGGTATATAATCATTTATAAATGATCCACGCAGTATGGAAGTGCTGCAGAGACCAGTCATTATTCATGTCTCTAGCAAGTTTCACTCTGCCTTTCTAATTTGTCACAACAAATGTGTTCATCAATATTTAGCCATGTGATTGATTAATCAAACACCATAGCTCCCACAGTACTTACAGCTGTGAACACTGACTGAAGAAATTTACATTTTACATTTACACTTATTTATTTAGCGGTGAAGTGACATACAGCAAGCCAAATACAACACATGACACATACCCCCTGAAGAGACAGGTGCTAATCATATGCATTTCCATCAGTTTGGCTGTCAGCTTCGATTGCCCTAGTTTCCAATGTGTAGTAAATTAATTAATGTAAATAAAAAGCAGCTTTCCCACAATACTGCTTTTTTCATGAGAAATCAAAAAAGTTATTTCTTTGCTATATTAAAAAAAAAATTACACACAGCACACAAAAAGAATTCACAATTTACCCAGTTTTAGAAATTTTTATATATTTACTATCTAATTGCATATAATAACATACAATGAAGACTGAATGAAACAAAATATTAAAAGGGTAGGTAGCTTTTTAAGATGTGCAGATAGTGACCAGATTTTACAATCAAAATGGTAATAAATCTGCTGTAATTTCTTACAACAGCTTTCCCAAGAAAAATACGGACACGTGTGACAATGAATTTGCAGGCCATGACAGATCACTCAGTTGCTGTGTAAATAATACTGCTATGTACATTTGAGAAAAAAAAAAAAATCTAATACTAAGAGAACTCACTTTTATGAACAAAAAAAATCAAAACAAATTGTGATGTTCCAATTTCTACCAAACCTTTGAATGCAGCAACATTCTGTTGTAATTTATGCATCTGTTCCAGGGAAAATCACTAAATTTTAACTACCAATAGCAGGTAGCAGACCAGGAGTTATTGCTAACAATCCAGCGATCACACATTGCTAAACCAATTCCAGGCTTTGAAGTGCCATGCTCACTCTTCATGCGAGATTTGAACATTTCCATCACACTTCCCACGTGCAGCTCCACTCAGTGGATGTTCTAAATAGATAATAAAAATTCTCCTTTCTGTAAAAATTCTGATTAATCTATTTAATCTCTAGAAAAAAGTCATTAAACTACTGTTTGCTGTAATGTGTTTACTTTTCACACAGATAAAGAAACCGCCTGGGTTTAAAAAATATCAGTAGCTGGCCTTGAATAGATCACTTTATAGGGGTCTATACAGACCGTCCAATACTCAATACATGTAATGCAATAAAGTGCCATCAATTATGAAATGTACCTGTGACTGAATCGGTTAGCAACAGGCAATGACTCAATACTTTTAACACAACATGAGAAATAAACTACATTTTTAAGATCCACAATGAGATGGGCTAAAATGAAAACTGGGGTCAATTGACTACACTTAAATTAAATTCACACTTCTCTCCATAGATATATTTACCCTAAAAAAGAGATATCCCAAAGTATATCATAGAAAGTAAATGCAAATGCAATACAATACCATAAAGCTGTTCAACATACAGTATCAATGAGAATATAACAATATGCCAATCAATAAACACTCTGAGATGGAAAATATTTACTTCAGGAAATCTACTGTTCTGCTGGACATAATTATAAAATAACAAATTGTATACAAGCGAAGGAAAATAATGCATTTAAGCTGACAGGTTAATGAAGGAAGCTAGCTTTGGCCTAATACATGGAAAAAAGAGGCACACCGATTCATTTGCGGAAATATGGTGGGATCCGAAGACAGCTACAGTAGACAGCAGTTGAAGTGTTAATGAAACATTAACCCTGTTCTGCCTCAGGTTTTAATAACTTGTGACAAACACAGCCCTTTAGGAAAATATCAGCTCTATGTTTAAGAACTGAATAGATTTTACAAATTAAAAAAAGGTTATTTTCTTGGAGCATTTTATGTTGCTGTTAATATGAATCTATGTATGATAGTTATATTAATGTTTTATTTTTTTTTTCTTGAGAGCTCAAGGAGTTACATTCAATATTATTCAATGTTATCAATGGCTTCGGCTTCCAATCCCTCTCCGTACTGGCAAGGTGACAAGCTGGGATTAATACAGGAAGTGCCTCTCAATGCAATCTGCAATACATTCATTCTGCCCTCTCAAAACATTTGGCCCCGTTCACATTTTTGCTCCTGCAGAGATGGAAAAAACAGCTCTGAGCACACTGTGCATTACCATACATTCAGAGTTTGCCAGTAATTTGGCTTTCTAATTAGCAGCACAGATTTCATTGTTTGGTGTATTTTTGCCTCCTGCCTAGTGCACCTTTGTTCATCGTGCCGTGATATTAGATGATTAAAAAAACAACGTCTCAGGCAGTCTGGGAATTATAAATTGTGTCTATTTACCTGGGGTGATACACGGGTGCATAATTTATGGATACACTAAACTGTTCAAATTCTTGTTTATCCTTAATGATAGAAAAACACAAAACAGCTTTGCATTGCTGTTCAATGCACACACATTTTTGTTGTCATTCGAGTTACACATTTTTAGTACGTTTTATTATTTTTTAAATAATATTAGTTACGAAGCTTATGGTGAGGCTGTCATGAATTTATGTAACTATGGAGATACACATATGTCATTACAGTTTGAAGATAGATGAATATTGATGCGCATATCTTCAAATCAATGGACTGGATTTTTTACAATGACGAAGTTTCATCAATAAAAATTAATGCTGCTGTAGGCTTAATCGGGAGATCAACATTCACAAAGCGTTTTGCAATGTTAAAATGCATGTGTATGTGAAAACATTTACTGGAAAAAGTGAAAAAGGAAAAGAAATCTTTGAATGCAACTTCATGTAGAGACAGAGAATGGCTTCTGGGAGGACATAATTGAGAGCTGATTATTGTCACATGGAACATTATTACCATCTCTTGCTCACATCAAAGTGTTTGAGAGAGAGAAGAAAAGAGGGAATTAGCACTTTCTGATCAATGCTTTTTCAACTGGGTATTAAAGACAGACCTACAACCCAACACTATGAATCTCCAGCACTTTAGTTGCAACTTTACAGACAGTGTGTACTGTGGCTTTGTCACACAATTTTTTGAATTTTCTATCCTCCCCAATGAACAATGACCCCATTCCTTTACCTTCCCAGTCATTTATCATAATAGTTATACTACTACTACTACTACTAATAATAATGATAATAATTTTCATGGCTCAGTGACTTAGATAAATGGTTAGAAGATGGATGGATGTATGGATGGATGGACAGATGGACGGATGGATAACATCCACTACCAACCAACCAGCCAGTCTGTTGGTCTGTCTGTCTGTCTGCTGGGTAAGCCTGAGACATTAATCCCTGGTGTTTAAAGGGTCCAGCTTGCACCTGCCCTTCCACCACACACATTTCATGTTTTTACATTATTCCTTGACCAGTGTTGAAAATTTACATAGACACCAGATAAATGCATTCATCAATAGCACAAAAACAATTGGCTATCAAAAATAGCTAATCTAATACAGTTGGGCATGGCTGACTTGTTGTGGGCATGAAAGTAAATATGACTGCATTATACTACTTTTCCTTGTTATTGAAAGCTTGGAATAAACTCAATTAGACATAGTAAATATTACCAGGGAATAGGTCAGGAATGAAATATCTCTTGTCAAGCTGTAATCCTCTCCACAGATATAAAAAGAGATGTCAAACTTAGGAGTTGACATGGTCACTCAATCTTACAACTCAAATCACTGGTGAGATGAAAACACCTCAAGAGACAAAAAGAAAAGGTTTTTTTCCTTCTTTCATATTAGAGGCTCAGAATCTGTCACTTTGCTTTCACTGCCACTCACAGATACAGAGCTAAATCTTCAGTCACTTAAAGTTTTTGTGTTATTTCAATGTAGAGGCAGTCTAGACCCTCCAATGAACAATTTAATGATGAAAAGCAATTCCACATCCAAGACTTTAGTAAGGCCCACAGGGTATTATACACTGTCTCTACTCTCGTAACTCTTTACCTCAATATTTCCTCTGATTGCCCAGTAATACTGTATTATGGTATTATGTCACAGCTTTTGTTTGTGAAGACCTGGTGAAACTGTGCGTATTTAGGCTGTTGTATGCAGAGATCAATGGCTGAACATAGGGATGATTTGTAGGCATATAAAGTGCATCTCAAGGTCAGCCGCAGGCTGAACACTGGCTGCCAGCTCTGCTGTGGTGCCTCAGAGGGCAGAAATTTAAAAATAAATGAAACCTAACAAAAATCAAAGAAGCATTTAACTTTATTGCCTCCAACCAGAGCTACAAGCTCTTCACGAAAGAGCTGTATACGAACACTGAATAACAGACGAGTGAAGTGTATGATTATTGGACAAATTGCTAGTAATTAAAACATACTTTCAGATAACAAATGATGTTAACACAAGCATCTCAAGATATAGAACAACATGCCAAATTCTGCATTGTCTATGAAGGATTGCTTGTTACGTTCAGCTTTTCGGCTGATTCTGTTGTCATTAACCCAGGAAGGTAAACCAAATGAGCTTTATAAAAACACAGGAAGGTGGCAGGCCCATCATATGCAGAAGATAAACATGCTCTCATCCCTTTGTATAGAGAGCAGCCTGCTCCTATTACGCTACTCTTCACCTTCTGACTTTGTCACAGTACACCGGAATGAGATGCACTAATCTGAATACAAGCAATCCAGCTGAGTTCAGTGACGTGTGGTGAACAAAATGCAATGGGGTTATGGACAATCGTTTATTAAAAGTGTCAACTCATTATCTGAGATAATCATGAAGAGCCTCTCGAGCACTTAGGAGTACTGCATACTTCAGAGCTTTAACCATGTAATATAAAGAAATTTTTGGCACCCCAAATTCAATGAATGCCAGCATCTATTTTACATGCACATTTACCACTGACAATGGCAAAACGATTCCTGCAGAATTTTAGACTCTTAAAAGTAGGAACACTGTGAGACCTTATAGGAAATAACCTGGGTGTGAACTAAGTGGAAGGAATTACTATTATTTTGTAGACCTCAAGGCTTTTTGAAACATACCACACTTTTGTGGTGTTCCTTGCCTGCTTTGCAACTGATTGGGGCATGCAGGTGATACAAGGCCTCAGTTCTGTGCATGTAGAGAGGCAGAAACAAATCATAGAGTCATTCCAATTACAATAAAGGCAAGATTTCATAAGCAGGAAGTGCTGATCGATGCAAACAGGAGCAGGAAAATGTAAGTGCCCATTCCTTTCCAAGTAGTACAGACAGTAGATGGCACTCCAGGGCCATAGAAGATAAACTCTACGGTTTACGTCCGTAAACATTCACATATCAGCTTGTACTAGGAGAGGACGGAAGTCATATTTTGGTGTGGCTCTTCATGTTCATAAACTGCAGATCTGCTGCTGATGTCTGTACTGTTTTCTTTTACGCATACAAAATAAAATAATACTGCGTTGGATGCGAAGGTAACTATTGAAATGACAATCTTTTATGCCCACATGCCTGTGCCAACTCAATCTCTAAACGACACTCCTCTATGAACTTCACCCAATATATACATATATGCATAGCCAAACCTAATATATGCCATTCTGATGGCCAATAGATGCTTATCCCGGTGATGGAAGTGCACAGACCAAATATTACATCCCGCTTATTTTCTAAAAAGAAAGACCTAATTTTGCACTTACAGGGAATCAAATACATTTACTTGCATAACATTACAATGGTATCATAATCATTGCCAATAAACAGAATTAAGATGTCGTAAACAAATGCAACTTACACAAACATTTGGCAAACGGAACAATGCTTTATTCTTTAGGGCAGCTATCCACCTACACCCTTTTACAATCTATAAGTAAAACACTTGGCTTCACTTGACAACCAGACCTAGTGCAGTAACATACAGGAGGTGAGCCTGCATCCTTGGGCTTCTCTGTGTCGGGGGGTATTGGAGCATCTGTTTGTGGGGTACTGCGGGAGGGTTCTTCAACATCACAGTTGGGGCTTGTACCAGTAGGTTTCTCTTTGGAACTGAGAAGGTGACGGCGGTTTTGACAATACTCCACACCATCGTCAGTACGGATATGATAGTACTGGTGAGTATCAGCAGATTGCAGTATGACAGCTGGTTTCCAGCGGCCATGCTCTTAAACTCTGATGGTTTCACCTGCATGTAGCTGTGGAAGGGGTTTTGCTGTTCTGTCATAGCATTTCTTTTGGTGCTGTTTCCTAATTGATCTCTTTATCATGACTGACAACTTCTGGCTGAAGCTGTTTGCTTGTACTTGGAAAAACAGAACGTAAGCGGTGGCTCATCAACAATTGTGCGGGGGACCTGAAGTTATCCACTGGGGTCTTTGTGATCTAATCTTGACTTTTCCAGCATTGACTTTGCAATCTCCACAAACCTTTCTGCAAGACCATTGCTCTGTGGGTAGTATGGGTTTGTTGTAAAGTGATTGATTTGCCATGACTTAGCAAAGGCTTTGAATTCATTTGAATTGTACTGTGGCCATTGTCAGATATGATAGTATCAGGGATTCCATGTCTGGCAAAGATGGCTTTCATCTGGTGAATGATGACTGCTGAGGTGATGGATGGGAGGTGTATGAGCTCAAAGTATAATAATCACGTAGTCTTCAAAGTTCCAGGTAAACAAATATGTGGCTATAATTTGCCAGGGCCTATTTGGTATATCATGACTGATCATGGGTTCCTTAGCATTAAAGGGGCAGTGTTCTAAACAAATATAGCATTTCAAAACCATGTCCTCAATCTGCTTGCACATTCCAGGCCAAAACATAATGACTCGTGTTTTTTCTTTACACTTTTCAATGCCCAAGTGGGCAGTATGGATTCTTGACAGCATATCATTTCTAAGAGAGTAAGGAATGACAAACTTCTCCCCTTTAAAGATGATCCCAAGCATCTCGGTGATTTTGTCCCAGTGGTTCCAGAACTCTGCCATGCTCTGTGGACATTTCTTCTTTTCCTTAGGCCATCCTTCTTGAATGACATTTTTCAGAACTTCAAGCTGTGTGTCATTCTCAGTTTCAAAGCAAATTCTCTTGAGCTGGCTGTCACTAACAGGCAAGCTATTGTGCAGCATATGTACCTGTAAGTGCATTCCTCTGCTTAGGTTATTATCTTGGCTGGAAAGTGATTTCCTGGACAGTGCATCTGCAACAGGTATGTCCTTTCCTGGCTTGTGAATGATTGACAGGTTGTACCTTTGGAGATGAAGGATCATCCTTTGCAAGTCTTGTTGGTACAACTGCAAGGGGGGTTTCTTCATGATAGACTCAAGGGGTTTGTGGTCACGTTCAACTATAGTGTGTTGACCATAAACATACTGGTGAAATCGTTTGGGTTCAAACAGGATGGCATACAACTCCTTTTCAATCTGGGGATAATTAATTTCACAGTCAGTGAGAGATTTGGAAGCATATGCTATAGGTCTGCCTTTTTGCAATACGATAGCACCTAAGCCATTTTGTGAGGCATCCACCTGCAGCCTCAGCTCTTTCTGTGAATCGAAGAAGACTAACACAGGACTGGGTTCCCTTGGGATAAAGTCCTTCAGCTGCTTAAAAGCTGTTTTGCTGAGCATCCCAGACAAATTGATTCTTTCAGCAGTTCGTGTAAGGGGGCGTTGATAGCAGAGAGCCTAGGGGTAAATTTTGCTAAATAGTTCACCATACCCAACACCGTCTCTAGTTCTGCTTTTTGTTTGGGTGGTTCCATGTCTCTTATAGCAGCAACTTTCCTGGGGTCAGGCCTTACGGCTTCAGCTGAGAGGAGGTGTCCAAAATAACTGACCTCGTTAGCACCGATCACACACTTCTCAGGATTTAGTCTGAATCCTTGCTTGTAAGATCACTGCAACATCATTCTAAGGTTTTGATCATGCTCCTTCTTGGTCTTTCCATAGACTAGAATGTCATCTATAATTGCTGTGACACCATTGAGACCCTCATATGTTTCATCAATTTTACTGTGGAATTCATCCTGTGCTGAAATTATTCCAAACAGCAGATGGCCAAATCTGTAGTGCCCAAATGTTGTGTTGAATGTAGTCAGTTTGGATGACTCCTTGGTTAGTCTTATGGACCAATATCCCGATCTGGCATACAGAACACAACACTGTTCAAATCCCTTGGGTAAAGACAGATGCGGAGTTTACCTGTACGAGGTTTTTTAACCACTACTAGTGCATTTACCCAATCCGTAGGTTCTGTGACCTTAGTGCTGGTTTGCTCCATTGACTGCAGCTCTTCTTTCAAGTGATCCTGGAGCGAGAGGGGTATGCAGCTTGGTGGGTAAATTACAGGCACTACATCTGGTTTCAAGTGAATAGTGCATTCTCCAGGAAAAAGCCCTATTCCTGTAAAAGCATCTCTAAATTCATTTAAGATTGTCTTCTCAGGGGTTTGACTAGACACTGATAGAATTAACTTGACAAGGTCCATGTCCAAACAGCCTTTCAGGCCAAGGATCAGAGGAGCATTGGTTTCCACAATGTGAAAGTATAAGGACATCGCTCTACCTTTATACCTGCATTGCAAACTGCAAACACCTTTAAGTGGAAGTAGTTCACCACTATAACCGGACAGTTTGGTAGATGTGGGTTGCAGGCTATTTTGCCCTTCTCAATTAATGTAATGCCGAAGAGGAATGACATTGACCTGAGCACCAGTATTCAGTAGTAATTTGAATCTGAGCATTTTCTTGCTTGCACCAATGCTGATGGTTACAAAGGCTTGTTCTTTATCAAAGGTGTTACACTTCTGTGAAACAGAATCAATGAACAGCTCTTGCGCTTCACTTTCCATCATGACGTGCATAACCTTTTTATAATTTGTGTGACAAAGCTTTGCAAAATGGTTAAACCTTCTGCATTTTGAACACCTTTTGCCTTTAGCTGGCCAATGGTCCCATTCAGTATGACCTTTATCTCCACAAAATCCACATTCGCGGGTCTTCTCCCGTGCGGATAGTGCACAGCATGCATCGGGGTTTTCCTTTGTTTTTGCAAAGCGCCAATTGTGGGTTGATTGCTTTCATCCAAGCTGACTTACTGCATGTAAAGGCTGTTTGTGTGAATTACTTGGGCCTGCAGCTATAGTTTTTATCTGCGCCTGACCTATTTCGTGACACCTTGCGATGTCTATTGCCTTATCCTGGGTTAAGTCGGACCCTGCACTGCGCAGTTTCTCTCTCACCCTTGTCGAATATATCCCAAAAACTATTCAGTCTCTCACCATTTCGTTATTATCCGCATAATTACAGTCCTTTGCAAGCAGTCGTAATTCAGTAAGAAATTGCTCAAATAGTTCATTTGCACTTTGCACTTTTTGGTAAAATTTGTATTGAGCAAATATCACACTTGTTTTTGGCGTCACATAATTTTCAAAGCGGTTGTAATAAGTTTTCAGTACCTTAGCATCTTCACTGATCCACAAAAATAGATAACTGCATATCTCATCTTCCCCTTTCATTTTCAGCGGACCCGAGAACATCAGCTCTGCATGTTGCTTAAACTTGTGCCACAGAAGTTACTAGCATCCCAATCCATACGTGATGGAGGACCTCTGGTGGCGTCCATTATTTCTTCAATATTAAAGTTCGGTTTACTTCTGACACCATGTAGTTTTCTTTTATATAAATTAAAAGAATACTGTGTTGGATGCGACTGTAACTTTATTGAAATGGCAATCTTTTATGCCCCCATGCTTGTGCCAACTCATTCTCTAGCTGACTCTCCTCTACTAACTCCACCCTATATATACATAGCCCAACCTAATATACAACATTCTGATGGCCAATCGATACTTATCCCTGTGGTGGAACTGTACAGACTGAATATTACAATGTCCACCAAACAAAGGCTTTTCTTTGTCTCGCATGCCTCTTGAAGAATGTAATGCTTCGTCTGTAGGGAATGCTGCTGGTCTAAAGCCCGATGCAGTATGGGGCTCCTAAAGCTAAAACATTGTTTGGAAAATCTAGGTGAACTTCTCTCTTGCTTTTCCCTAGAGAAATACCTACTTGCAGCATGTATGAGCTGGGGGTGGTGTGGGGGCTGTAGTTACTCTGGCTGTAGTGTCTAGTCAAATAATCAACTGTGATTCATTATTAGATTTGGAATGGCCAAAATCAAAGTAAAAAAAAAAAAAAAAAAAACACACCCAAACATCATTTTTATGTTCTGCGCATCAAAATAATGATTACAGCAACAAAACAAATGACTTTCTGAACATATTTAAATCAATTAATTTTATCTGGTTTTAGATGGAATGAATTGATATAGACTTTACCCTGGTTTTAAAAGGTGAGAGATGATTGACTGTAAAAATGTCCTGTTCACTGACCACTCAAGTTAAAGAATCAATTATCTGCAGACTTCAGACAATTGCAGATGAGTGAGATACAGTGAGAAGATTCCAAGGAGACACTTACTGAAATGTTTTCCCATTTTTCTTGACTAATCAACTCATTCTTAGACAGCACTATACCTAAAATCACTTCTATTCAAAGAGAGACTTGTCAAACTGTGCTATTAGACCCATTTTTGGTGATATTATCAAGACTTTTGCACTTAAACCAAAAAATATAAGCATGGCATCTTTAAAAACTCTTTTTTCCTTGATACGTTAATATATAATATTATCAGTTTCTTTTTAAGACCATCTAAATATACATACAGTGCCCTCCAAAACCGTTTGAAAGTTCCTACACACTCCAATTAACTTAAAAATTTAAAATTTAATTGGGCAAAATGCTTCAGTTACATTTTGTTTGCAATAATTTCTTGGTGTGTCAATAATTGTGGCACATAGTTTGTTAAAGACATTTTTTTTCTTGATGAGGGATTTGCTGACTAATTTACTTCAATTAAAGTTTGGATTTTATGTTTTATTTACCAGGGGTGCCAGTAATCGTGGAGGGCACTTTACAAACCAAACTGCAGAAGACCCAAACTAAACAAAACCAAAACACAACACAAACAATTTCTAGAATCTAGGCTTAAATTACAAAGGAACCAAATGAGATACATTACATGAGGCCAATTAAGGCAAAGTCGGAAACTAAACCAAAGAAAATGAGGAACATGGGTAAAACCCAAAACCTGATCAGTCTTTCAGGATTCAGAGTGCTGGTGCAGATGTGACAGTTGCACACCATGATCATACCTATTTGACTAGTACGCAGAATAAAAAATGAGAGAAGAAACAGAAGAAACAACTTTGAATTATACTAAAGGCAACACACTTGCAGTGGAAAATGATGATGTATACCTTAATTTCCTGGGACTATGGCAAATTGTGGAGAAAATGAATGTTATGACCTCTAATAGAGATAAAAACATTTAAAATTAATTTTGGACTGTAACTCAGTCCTTATACATGAATTTCCAGCACATCTGTACTGATAAAGAAAAGTCCTGATAAAGAAACTCATAACCGAAGCATACAACCTATGAAACTATTTATAAATTGGAAGTTTGTTTTAAATTGAAGACATGCTTCCTCAGGTAAGGTGTGTGGCTCAGTAGGTTAGGCGTCTGTTCCTGTTGCTGGTTTAAATCTTACGTCTGATTGAATGGATCCGTATGGCCATTGGGCCCTTAAGCAAGGCCATTAACCCCAAAACTCCTCCAGAGTTACCAGATAAATGGCTGACCCTTTGCTCTAACCCCAAGCATACTCTCACCTGTGTGTGTCCTCATAAAGAGAAGGATGGGATATGTGACAAACACATTCTGATCAGCTGCGTGAAACTGGCAGATAAAGATTTTGGTTCAGTTAGCCGATTTATAAGAAACGTGAATTAGAAACATTTACCCATCGGCTGTAAAAGCAAATACTGTAGTATCTTTTGACATTTCATATGTAAGGATTTTTGTAAAATCCTTGTATAGTACTGTCAATACTCTCTATGATGTGATTTGTCTGTAAAGTAGTATAATATACTGTAAAAAATTTTATGGTAAAAGAAGTGTGAAGAATGAAGAGTGAAGAATTGGCAGCAGGGTTTCCGGAGAGTTGTTGTAAAATTAGCAATTTACTGAAGCTGAGATTTAGTTTGCTAACGTTTTACACAGTACAGGATACACTTGTTCTTATTACTGCTTCACAGTGTAATGCTAGCAATAGAATTTTCAGGTGATTTCAACCCTCCCACCCACCACCACCCCATTACCCCTCCAGAGAGGCATACATTACAGAAACTACTGTACATTTAAATAGGGGTAATTAGATTTGCAGCTCAATTGTAACAGCTATTGAAACATTATGGCGTGATTAACTACTGCTTTTTAGTACTGGAAAAATAATGCAACTGCCTCCCTCAGTGAAGAAACAACCATGTTATGTAAAATGAAAATTAAAATATACACAGCTTCTAGGTGTAACTGAAAAAATGCATTTTTAAGGCTTGAGGATATTTGCACTCTGTGCTTGAAAAACACAGGCTCATATTAGCCCATTCTGGCCAAAGAACATACAGCAAATCTTCACGTTCAATAAACTTTTTCTTTACCAAAAAAATAAATCAGTAAAGATAATGCTTAAATTATTGAGCTGTTTAATGACAGTGAACATCTGAATCTGCATGGTGTCTTTGCCACTAGTCATACACAAAACAAAGTGACTAAACACCATAAGAAACATGCTTCACTAATACAGACTGTGTTCAAATCCACTTACATTGGGCCCTATTTTGCACCGGCAGAAAACGCGACGCAAGGTGATTTTGCTAGTTTCGTATCAGCACATTCCTCATTTTCACATCAAGCGTGTGCGTTTTCAAAATAAATGATTTTGTACGCGTTTCCCGCTCGTAGGAGGGGTCTTTTTTAAATGAGGCATGGCTGGGCACATTGTTGGCGTGTTGCTATTTTAAGGCAGAGAAATGACATTGCGCTTTTGAGCAACAAAAACCACATCTAAAGTCAGTGGCGTATTATTAAACGATATTTACGGGGTGTGTTTTAGAAACGTGCAGATGCACAACACTCATTATGGACACAGGTACATGCTCAAAGTGCACTAATGGTTTTTTGTTATTTCATTTTATTTCATTCATATATGTTTTATTATATAGTACAACTTATAGAGAGAAATTTATCTCCATATTCCCATGCCTGCTTCACCTCGACAGGCTTAGGTGGAACAGTGGTGTTCCCGTAAATGATGTGCTCACACCTTTTCACTTCGCACACGAGCACGTCTGTTTCCTTGGCTGAAAACCGATCTGGTTTGCCAGGTAACCACACCATTATAATAGCAATCCGCTATAGCTTATGTGCCCCTGCCTTTTAAAGGTGAGGTGACATGCCATTCTGATTGAGTTTTCTTGCATGTTACACCCAAAACACAAATCTGAATAATTCAGAGAGTTAGGACAACCTTTTTGTGGATTGCACTTGTGTGATGTCTTTTTTCTGGCGTTAAAATAGCAAAATGGATTTGGACATGCCCATAAATGTTAATTGTGCCTTGTGCTGTACATTTGATCAAAATAGAGCCCAATTAAATGGTGCATACTTTCTTTATGAATTTGTTGAATTTAAAAATCAGCTGTAGACGTCTGCGCAGAGGAACAAGCAAGTAAGAAAAAACAAAGAAAACGAAGGGTGTTGTAGGTTTGCTAGTGTCTGAAATCCTTACTTTGAGTTTTCAGTCTCCTGACTTTTGCCTCTTGGGTGTGGGTTATTCATTACAGAAAGATTACAGGGTGATATTTTAAACCAAATTTGTGGCAAGACTAACATTGTTTCCAGTCATGAGAACAATGGCAATTTGAATTGTTTGGCACACTCTTTCCCAGTCGCTGGAAGAACTGGGCTTGGTATGTCTCCCTCTGCTCCTTATTTTCATAGTTTTATAGGCAGCTGCAATACTTGTTTCATTGCCTCTACTTAAACTGGTTTTAGGTTGTCATCGGTAGATTGATAATTTGGAGTATCAGTGCTCACTGGGACCATAATACCCCTTATTATAAGGCTCTGGTAAAAGATTTCCTACGGCTCGCAATTTGTTATATTCAAACGGGTACATTGAAATAGTATTAATAGAAGGAATTGTCTGGGATCGTCAACTACTGTCTTGTGTTTGCAGCAGTTTATGTTTGTAGATGTTTACATGTCAGTAACTAACATTCTAATGTAAGATTTCCCTTTTCTTAAAGTCAATTATAGAATATTGGATTGCACATTTGAACCTGTGTGTTACATCTGTGTTGGTGCTGTGGCATTGCCCTCTGCTTTGTGATAGTCAGCTGGATGCCATTTAAGATTGTTGTTGCTGTTGTTTAGTCACGCAGTCGTGTCTGACTCTTCACGACTCCATGGAGCACAGCACACCAGGCCGCCCTGTCCTCCACCGACTCTCGAAGCCTGCCCAAACTCATGTTCATTGCTTCCACTACACTGTCTATCCATCTCATCTTCTGCCGTCCCCTCT
>JAACJT020023449.1:8760-22676 GCA_009936485.2 Gymnarchus niloticus | reverse complement strand
TCTATCTATCTATCTATCTATCTATCTATCTATCTATCTATCTATCTAATCAGCTGGAGTATATAGGTACCTTAAAGTGTGATCTGCAAAATGCAGGTAGGCAGTGAGAGGCACAGAGAGCAAATTTGTGAGAGAGGAAAACATGAGAGATGGATAAATAAGAAGATATGAGAGCACAGAGAGAGAGCAAGAGAGAGAGCAAGAGAGAGAGAGAGAGAGAGAGAGAGAGAGAGAGAGGTGAGGTTCTAGCAGAAAGTGTACGAGTGCTCAGTCCGTCAGTATTACTGGTCATGAAACAGGTAAGTGCTCAGCACTCTGATAGCGAGAGGAAGTTTGGCAGTGAGAGGGGTGGTCGTGTTGTGAAACAGGGCTCACTTTATGACCGTAGAGATGAACACAGGTACTGAAGTTTACAAGGACAATAATGCAATGCAAGAAAGATGACAGAAGAACAGCACTGTTTCTACAGCTCATTGGGATGGTGGCTGACCGGCTTTACAAAATGTTTAATGTCTGTAGACCGTGGTCTGCTTCAATGGCAGACTGGGGGTGGTGTGGTGATGGGGTGTAGGTGAGGCAGGCTAATAATTGGGTGGAGCATGAAATAAATAATACATATCACTACACTGTCCTAGACATGCAGTTTTATGTTTATAGTATAATAAATATCAAATTATTGTATTTATTATTGTTGTTGTTGCTGTTATTATGTATTCTTCCGTGGTAAATTATTAGAACCAAATCTTTCAGCATACTGCAAAACAATGTGTCCTTGTTAACTGTTAAGCACAGCAGAGCTTCGGTCGGTGAATAAGTTTTGGTTGTTCTGGCTGGATTAAAGGCAGAGGGAAATGTACACGGCTTGAGGGAAACTAAGCATTTAGCTATTTCTGTGAAATTAGTAGTTCTGTCCATGGTCACACCTGAGCTTTTATTTAATGGTCCTTTATTGAGGTAGGTGACTTGTTTTAACTGTTTTCTTTTTTTTAAGTATATCAGTCGTGCCACTTTTGAGTTCATTTGGTCATTTTCCAGGTTCCTCAACCTCCATATTGATGTCACTCTTGCTCTGCACATAATGGAGGCGTAAAATGAATTTGTTCCATGCATGTTCTGACCTCATCCTAGAACAGTGTCTGTGAAAGTCATCCCTTGACTCATCCTGGGGTGTTCGTGTACCGTAATGTCGTGAACCCACATGGTGTGGTGCTGAGGTCTGCGCTATTTTAATTGCCCATTTTTGTCACTTTTACTGTGACAGTATGACTCTCTCCAGTGCTCCCGCTCTGCGCAGAGGAAGTACTCCACTACCAATCAAGCATCAACTCAGGAGAGAGGAGGCGGTCAATGAGGAGTGCGATTGGGCATCTGAACTGGGCGGGACTTCGCCCCCTCCAATCAGTGTCAGCCCTGCTGAAGAGGACGCCTTTACTTCAGCAGCAGATGTGAGGGAGGACAGGCCTTTGAGGATTGTGCTGTTGGGGCAGAATGGAGTGGGCAAGTCATCGCTCGCTGCAGCCCTTGCTGGAGAGTTTGACAAAACTGCATCAGCAGATTCCGATGGTGCGTACATGTGTTTTCATGTTCACTTGCTGGTATATACACTTCAGGACAGGGAAAGAAAACTGCCAGTCTGTCTCTCTGTGAGGGCTGAGTTTATATGATTAAGCTTGTGTGAGTGTACAAAACACACCAATCACAATTGACTCTGAAGAGGCGGAGCTTACTGCCAGGGAGTTTGTGCACATGAGTGACGGGCTTGTCTGTCTATCAGGAGAGGGCTACATCCGCACAGTCTCCGTGGATGAGCAGGAGAGCACCGTCATCATCCATGAAAACTGGAGACAGGTGGGTCTGCCCAACATAAGCACCAGCTTTCATTCTTTACTGATATGACAAATAAAGAACACTTTTATAAAAAAATCCCTGAGAACCTTAACGCCATTTCCAGATAGTAATAGTAAAAGTTACAGGAATAATATAATAGGAAGTGTATAAACTCAGGGAATCTGTGGTAACTACCATGCCAAGGTATAGTAAAACCTTAACTGCTTAGCAATAAGCACAATTTATTAATAGTTTAATGCCCAGTACAACTCCCTGGAGACCTTCTTTGGACACCGGTCTCCATGACAACCACCCCCTGAGTTTGCATATCTAGTGGCACAGCAGTTTTACTCAGATCATATCTGTTTATGCTTTGCCTTTCGACAAATTCACCAGCTCGGAGTGCGTGATCGAGTATGAGGTAGAATGACATTAAATGACCGGCCTCTTTCTGTCTAGAGAGGCACCACAAAGGATTGCTCATCTGCTTTTATCTGCCAATCTTCTCTCACCTGTTTGAATTTACCTTCCATTCCATAAAATTAATTTTAGCTCCCTACTGCTGCTTTCAACTAAAACTGATTAGTTTATTACTGTAGCATGCCTAATGCAGAGACACTACGAGGGGCTTTATAATACAAAAACACAAACACCACTCTGGGGCTGAAAGTTCAAATGTAGCCCTGGCTCTATGTGTGCTTCTGTGAGATTCCACCCACAGTCCAAAAGATTCACAGCTTCAAATTTAAATTCATACCTCTAGTCTAAAAACGTGCTCTGATGTTATTTCTAAGGCATTACAAGAGTAGCGCTATGGCCTCAAATCCCCAGGGTTGTGGTTTGATTGCCCCCCTTGCTTCTGTGTGCAGATTCTGCATCTTTTGTCCCAGTTTCTGACGGGTTCCTCCAACAGTCCAAAAATATACGTCTGTAGCATGAGGAACAGGAAGAGAATGGGCGACAAAAAGCATCTTTTGTTTTATCCTCTGGGAACTGACCGCAGCAATGCATCAAATTTAGACAGAGTCGTGATAATAAGCAACTTTGGATGAAATCGTAAAGGGGGGGGCACTGCCAAGTAGATTCACTCACCAAGCACTTGATTATAATTAGCTGAATTCAATGCTGCTGATGGGCTTGATCAGACAATGACAGATGAGCAGAACAAACACGCTGATGGACCAGCCTTAAAGGGAAACGGGGGGTGAGCACCAGGTGGCGTAGTATTTAAGGACCAGGAAATCTCACCAGTTTCATTGATAAAAGTGAAATAGCCACATACAGTCATTGGAACAAAGCTTAGCTTCTTTAAATACCATCTTATTAAAATGGGTCTTTAGTGTGAAACTGTAAGGCATGGATATTAGCATCCAATGAACAAACAAACAACGCATATTAATAAATCTCTGCTGTGCCTTCTTTGAAGTATGTCATCCAACTGGACACTGGCCAATAAAAGATTGGTGCGATGACTCTCAATTGCTTGTCGTCCAAGAGATGTTTATGTTGAAACAGTCGTAGCTAACAGGAGACAAGCATGCTGACTACAGTTTGCTGGCTACCCGGCAGAGGATGAGAGTAATGTTTCTGAGTAATCAGGCATGCAAAGAGACAGGTGCTGTGGAAGAGTGACAGCGTAGGGTACACTGGGGTGTGAAGAGCTTTAATGCCAATGAGACAGAACAACGTCTGAATAATGAACTGAAGTGGGTTCAGAGGTGGCGTGGTGGGTCGGTAGTCGTGTGGGTCCAGACTTTGGCTCTGTTTTTGAGATGTTTTGAAGGATCCAGGCTTCTGCTCTGCTTGTGTGTAGGATTTTGTTCATGTAAAGTTACTACAGGTGTGCTTGTAACCTCCCATGATCCAATAGCATCCTGTTGTACCAGAAACATGACTCTTGGTATTGTGTGGTGTATTTGTGTGGGTATGGGGGTTTGAACTGACTGGGGCTCCATTCCAGTACTTCTGGGGGGCATTCTCATGTCACTGTGACTTTACGGTTAGCATATGGATAAATTTACAGTGGGTTATGATACTTGAACAAAGCTAACGATTAATCACAATAAAAACAAAACAAACTGATGAAAGTGAAATGATTTCATCCTCCATTTTGTCCCTTCTCTCACCATCTTTTCATTCTCCATCTGTTTTCCACCTATCCCATCACCCCTCTTCCCACCACCAGGACCTCTCCACCCTGCAGTGTGAGGTCTGCCTGCTGGTGTTCTCGGTCACCGACCGACGCAGCTTCCACCGTGTAGCACAGCTCCGCCTCCTCCTCAGGGAGACACAGCCCAAAATTCCCATCATCCTTGTGGGCAACAAAAGTGATCTTGTGCGGTCACGAGAGGTCACCACAGCAGGTAAGTCTGCATCCTCCCTGTCTTGTGGATGAAATTTATACATTCAGAATAATTAAATTATTTGAATAATCATAAATTATACATGTACTTTGTGAATGTATGTGTAAAACATTTGACTTCCAGCTACAATTTCCAAGTATTTCCATCCACCTTTAATAACTATCAAGTACAAGGCCACAGTGTCTGTTGCATATTTTTTGTGTCTGGATATCCTTGTGGTGTTTCATCTTCCATTTGTCTGATTTTGTTTCATTCAAGTGTCGTTCTCACTGTTGTCTGTTTCTTTTTTCTCCTTTTATTTTTTCCCGGTGCCTTTTTCTTTCTGTTTCCTCCCACCTGCCACCTCCCCCTCCTCCCACGTCGTATCTTTGAGGCGGCCTCGTGTATGGGCACCCCCGAGAGCGGGAGATTTATGGGAAGGCATGTGGGAGCCTCCCGTTTTGGCTCCTGCTGAGGGCTGCCGTCCGCACATGCTAAGTACAGCTCCGTTGGCTTTTTAATGTTTTTTTTGGGAAGGAGGGAACCTGCTGCAAAATATGAGCGTGGAAAAAAATAGGGCTATCTGCTGATGCGTCCCCAGGGCCCTCAGCACCACCCTTTTTGTGGTGTGCCTGGCCACGTTTGCAGACATTAGCTCTCCAGCACTAAACCATTTTGGCCTGAGACTCAGTAACTGGTACCTGGAGCCAGGTGCCAGGTGTGGGTGGTGAGCCAGGTCTCTGCTGAAGCAGTTGACACAGGGTTAATTGTCCCCCCCCCCCCCCTTCAAGAGAGCCAAGTCCACCTCTTGCCACTCCTCTTTCCCTTCCTGTCGCTGCCTCATCAGCCATCAGACGGAACAGCTTTTAATTAGCGTGTGTCTGCTTGGCCGCCTCTCCTCATGTCTCTACTCTCCCATCTCCCTCTCATCACGATCTCACTGATTCCTGCACATGCGTGTTTGGGGACACACCAGTCATATGCGCCCTTGCATGTCTGCTTCATTTCATTGCTGATTTGGTGATGGTTACTCAGTTTTTTTTTTCCACTACTATCTCTCAGTTAATTGAATAAATTGTTTATGATTTAGTCTCACTGAAACTAAAAACTTATTGTCCAGTACTTTCAATGACTTGCCGAAACTGTGTTGTGAAAAGTGATATAAAAATAAATGGAGTTGATTCTGGGATTGGAATGAATCATTTTACCAGGAAATGTTTTCACTGAGCATATAACAGTTAGGCTTTTAAAATGAATAATGATTGTTTTTCATTACACTTTTACTGTGTGAAAAAATGACCACATTTCCAGAGCTGGCTATAAACAGCCAGCAATGCGTAATAACTTTTAGTACATTGAAAAGTTAAAAAAGATGAAAGTTATAACATAAAGTTGAGTAGGAAACTTCAAATTTGTTTTTTCCTCTTGATTTCTCTCTTTGCATTAGAGGCCCAGTCTAGCGCAGACCTGTTCCAGTGCTGGTATGTAGAGCTGTCAGCCTCCCTGGAGCATCGCACCTCCGAGCTACTAGAGGGCGCTGTGCGAGCAGCCCGCGGGCAGCCCATGTGGTGGGAGGAAGCTGGAAAGGAGGCCCGGCGAGAGAGCCTGACCAGCAAGGCGAAACGCTTCCTTTCCAGCCTGGTGCCCCGCCACTCACGTGACAGGGCAGAGAGGGAAAAGGATGGGGGCAAGTTCTTCAGGCAGAAGTCACGCTCCTGCCATGATCTGGTGGCTCTGTGATGCCGGGGAGGAGGGCTTGGTGAGGAGAGAGGGAGCAGAAGGAGAGAGATGGGTGGGTCATGTAAGGGAATGACAGAGGCACAGAGAAAACAAAAATTGCAGTGGGAGTTTGGCAGGACAGGAGATGAAAGAGATTTCTCACGTAGGGAGGAAGGGAACTTGATTTGGGAGAATCCAGACACGCAAGAGCCAATTAATGAAGCAGAAGAGGTAGAGGGTGAGATGAATGACTGTGGCGGTCACACTAAAGCTAACACGGAGGGTTGGGGGGTAAGGATAGGCAGAATAGATGAACGATCAGGAAATGAAAGGATCCTTCTGCCTTGGAAGATTATCATGTTAGCATATAGAGCTTTAATGCTCTCCTGATACTACAAAGACAGTTTGTTCACCAAGATGAGTCTTTCATCCACTGCCCATTACATCTCAATGTCAGACAAAAAGTCTAGATGTTTTTGTTCATTTTTCACATATATCTCCTTGTGTGGAAGAACACATATACTGTTACCTAAAAAGTAGGCACTGCACGCTGTTTAAAAACCGAGTTGACTGGATGATCAGATTTATCTAAAGATGAGTAAGGAGAAGAAAGAAAAATCCTGGATATAAAAGGTTTTTAAATATTTATGTATTTGTACCATCATCTGTTCCAAAAAGGTGCTAGGAAACCAGCACTGCCCATTGAAATCCATGTGACCTTTGAGAGTCCCATAATGAACAACATGTTGTAGATAATGGGGAGATTCGCTAGCCATGTTAATCCAGGATGGAGCTGGGGGATTTCAGAGGGAAAGCTGCTTTGGGAGGTCGGCGAGGAAATAATATCAGTGTAGCTTACAGTAAAAATTCATTATTGTTGCTGCGCATCCCAACATAACTTGCAAGCCTGTCATATATCCCTTAACGTCTGTCCGGGTGATGGAGTTCGATTAATTTCTGCTAAGACACTCTTGGGAGAGTCAGGGTCTGCCCGAGGATGATCTCAATCTGGGTTTACTTATCTGTTTTATTTTCCTGCCAGCCTCCCTCTAATCTCTGGGGTCACACTGCCTCAGCGAGTCTCCTTTCCGCCACAGAGAACTGTCACGGCACATAGACACATGGTCTAAGATCTCTTTTGCCATACAAAAAGTACTTTTTTTGCCATCAGTGGTGCAGGGGAGATGCTCCTGGAGTTACTCTGTAATGACTCTCAGTGGTTCATGGAAGAAAGGCACCATGGCAACGGCAGGCATGGGAGGGAATCAGGTGGGTGGTCAAGCACTTCCTTCACATGCGGGTAGGCCGTAGTATAAATACAATTACATGGAGTGAGTCAACAAGGACAATTACAATTACTGATTACATCATCATAGTTACTATTGTAAATGATGGGGCCTCTTTAGAAATGCTTGTTTTTTCATACCTATGAAAATGTAATCTGCAGCCCTAATTATAGACACATATTTGCACATCCACACGATCACATGTAGACATTTATACTGAAAGATGGCTAGATTTAATGCTGTAGGCAAATTGTGGCATGCCTTCTTAACTGTAAATTTATGTATTTGGTTTTAGAGTTATCATTCGGGCATTTCATCATGTAGACCTAGTGGCGGTGCTGCTGTTCGTTTTTCTGAGCTTATTTCTAGGAATATCACTTTTTCCCCCCATCTCCAATACCGATAATATGACTTTAAATATCAATCATTATCAATCAGATCATCTTTTTGTTTCTGCTTAACTTTTAAGCCATTTTAGTGGCATATGTAATATAGGCTTGTAAAAAAAAAACTCTCAGACTGTGAAAGAAATAGTCTAATTCCCTAAAGAAATTATTATGAAATGAAATGCCAGTTTGGCAACGTGAAGCAAGGCTGCCCGTGTATCATAACTATTTTTTTCCTATATCCAGCCCATTGTTTTTGGTCAGTATCAGACCGACAGTGAAATTCATTCAACAAAGCTCTGCTTAATCCTAATGCATGCCCTGAGACTAACCCCAGTTCTCTGCTGCCATTTTAAGAATGTTTTAGTGTTTCTGGGTTTCTCAAAACTGAAACAGCAAAGCAAATCAACCAAAGCAGGGTTTGGCTACCAGCAAACCAAGACAACTGCAGAGACCAAAATCATCACACATCACCAAGCCTAGGTGGACAAAAGTGACCAAGAAAACAACCACTGTGGCTTTAAATAGACAGATTGATTAACGGCAGGTGTGAGTGATTACTGAGTAACCTTATCAGGAGGAGGGTGTGGCAATAGGCTACCACGCTCGTGACAATTACCTTGAAAAACTGGAATGATCTGCATGTGACATTTATAAACATGGCTACGGTTATATATGTCTTAGTTATGCTTTAAATTTATTTCCCCAGCTTGCATTATTGCATAATATATGACAACATACATGTAACAGAATACATCCACGATGTCCCCTATCGTGTGTCCTCTCATTCTTGGGGTATACTCCAGGCTCACCTCAACTCTGTACTGGATAAGCAGTTATGAAAGACTGACTGATGGATATTATTAAATATAATAAAGTGTGCTATGGTTACATCTTCATCATCCCGTACTCAGCTCTTTACCTAACTTTCAATATTGTGTAATCACCAATATTACATGTGGTAAAAATAAACCATCACTTGGAGAGACAGCATACAATTTTGTGACAGTCCCATTAAAATTAAAAAGAACTTCTTATTGCACCATGCAAAATATGTAGTCATTCATATTTCCCAACAGCAGAGAATCTGTTAAAAGCTTCTTGAGCAGTGAAGAGTTTGTCGGTAGCACCACCACTACAGATAGAGTTGTCCCCGGTGACAGCGCACACTCCTTCACCAGAACCTGAACTCTTGAGACTGAGCAAGACCGAGGCAGGAGCTGGAGGGGGAGATTACATGGTAAAGCCAAGAGATTGTTGCTGGGCGACAGTCGTCAGGGAGACATAGTCCTAAAATCTTTGTGACATGGGAGTCTCGGTTCAGTTCTTCAAAAGAGATTCAAGTTGGGGGTGGAAGGTGTGTGTGTGTGTGTGTGTGTGTGTGTGTGTGTGTGTGTGAGAGAGAGAGAGCATGTATGAGCGTTATAGAAATAAAGAGGCTTTTAGAAAACTGACACTATTACACCAGTTTAAAGGAAAGCAGTGCATTCTGATTCATGCCAATATTGTCAGAATATGTAAACAGGGAAGAATATACAGAATCCCTCTTTCCATCATTTAAATTCATCTTTACATTTTTTTCCTGCCTCATTCTCTCTGTCCCCTTGAGACAAAGAAGTCCCCAAATATCCAGGACAAAACAGAACATTACGGCCTAACCATCCGTTAAATGATAGATTGCAAGGTAAACGATATATGGGAAAGAAAAAATTGAAGAATATAAATTTCTAACTTGTGACCACAAACTAACAATGATTCATTCCCTCAGTACAATAAAGTAGGAAAGGGTGGTTTTAAGAATGAAGGAAACAACTGCCATCTAGTGGAGACCTAAAGTATTACAGCTGGTAGCATAGAATGCCTGCCGTTTGCTGCCTAACAAAACTCGAACAGCCAACACTGAACATTTTCCAGAGCGCAAAACTAAAGCTACCTGAATCTGTCACATGTCTTGTGACAACTTTTTGGTATTCCAAGGAGGAAAAGACATAGGGCCGACTGTCGTGTTGTGATTTAGGAATTGCAAGCTTCTGTCAAAGACCAAAATGGGATTACGTACACAAAATGGCTGACAAAAATATTTTGTATTTTAACATTGAGCAGTAAAAGTCACCATATACATAGAAAACTTCCATATATGATACTATTCTATAGACACTGCAGCCGGACAGATTCGTAGAGGCACACTGTCAGACCCAGGGCAAAACAAGGGAAAGACCTCTTCTGTGAAGGCGTATTTCAGCTGAAAGAGAGGAGTGGAGAGACTGGCATCGAGGAAGGACACCTCCCCTGCGTCCCAGTCTAACTGCACTCTGATCTTTTGTGGATTGGATGCTACGGTCAGAGGTTTCCACAATGAAGTCCAGGTTTTGTACTTTCCATTCTTATACCAGAGTACCCATAGTCCTTCACCAGGACTCACGGAGAATTGTCCTTTCCTCTCCATGGAGCCGGTGGCCACACCCAGCATCCAGGAGGGCTTGTTCCCAACTTCCACGTCCCACTGGTGTCTCCCAGAGGTGAAACCTTTGGAGCCTAGAGCCCAGACGTAGGTGTCAAACCGCTCTGTGGTGTCAGGAAGTTCTTGCCTATGGCCATGTCTCACACTGGTCAGGTCATCAGACAATAAGAGGCTGCAGTGAGCTGTGTTTGGGTCAAAGGTCATGGGAACTTGAGAGGAACCGGAGAGAGATGAGATTACCACCTTGCTCAGCATATGAAGGGAATAATTCTTTATAAACCTTAAGAATATACAATTACATGTTCACATGATGTTAAAAAAAAACATATAGTATGACTTGAGTACCGTGTACTTACTATAGTCCACCCGTCCCAGGACCGCCTCCCACACCCTGTACTTGAGGTTTCCCAGATGCTTGGCAACATCGATGAGAACTCCCGATACGGGCTCAGGGTCTGACAGAGTGCACTGGGCTCTGAAACGACACGTGGCAATCAGCGTTTCCTGGGAATTTAGGTTCTGTGTCACGGACAAGATGTACATTCCTACCTTTCCTTCAAGCCTTCATAGCTCTGCAAAAAATAAGGTAAAGCCAATTAGCTGTAGTTCATTAGCGTTCTGGAAGCGTGAATCCTTTTATTATTTATTGCTTTACATTCACGATGACAGCTGAAGCCATGACCGGAAATGTAGAAGGGTATTATGTCTAAAAGGACATTCTTCTGTACAACTGGGAATCTTCTGAACTATTTAGTGCCTCATTTACAGCAACAGGTTTCCCTCATGAGTCGACAATGACCCCACTGACCTGGTTAACACCCCATGATTCCCCTTACCGAGAGAAAGGGGACAGCCTCAACCCCCAGCTGTTGTTCCAAAGCCTGGACAGTCTCAGACAGCTTGCTCACTAGGGGATCTATCCTCTCCAACATCTCCTTCACCCTTTGACTCTTGCATTCCTCTTCTTCCTTCAGATTTGCGATTCTGGCTGCCTCTTCAACCCGCAGGAATGTGTGAAGGCTGGCGAACACTCCCCTCATCTTGGTTTCCGCATCACGGGCCTGCGTCTAAAACATTCAACATCCGCCAAGTCCTCCCTCATGCAACGAGATACTGTGGCTACAGTAGTTGTACCGTGTTTCAATGCTCCAGCACATCTGCTTAGCTATTAGTCTTAAAATTATTCCTGCTACATGTTAAACATCTCCACAATAGACCTATTCTGATCTGTTCCCGGAAAGGGCCCGACCTCAAAAAGCCAGTCACCTTGATATATTCTGCAGTGAGACTCAAGTTTCTTTTGGCTTCAAGAAAGGCCTTCAGCTTCTCTTGTACAGGCTTCAGGGCAGTCCTTAGCTCCCCCTATAATGAGCGAAACTGCATTTCATATTTGACCGTGACCCAAGTGAGAGTATACAAACCAAAGAAAGTCTGAACATGCTTAATGTTCCGTATCGTTAAAATGAATTTTTATTATGCTCGCAGGCCCCACTTACCTTGCGCTCCTGCGTGACCTTATCAACATGGCAGAAGCAGTGCTTCGCATGTGAGTCTGACAGACACTCCACGCAGACCACCTCATTATCGTCTAGGCAGAAAAGCCGCAGCCTCTCGCTGTGCTTGCTGCAGAACTTGGACCTCTCACTCAGGTAGGACTCACAGAGGTTCCTCAGGACCAGGTTTGAGGGAGGCTCTATCTTGGGAGAGGTTCTTTTACAGATAGGACATACTGGAGATCCCCTGAGCTCCCAGAAATTGCTCAGACAGAGCCTGCAGAAGCTGTGGCTGCAGGACAGCAGCACAGGGTCCCTGAAGATGTCACAACACACAGGACATGACAGCTCTTCCTCTAGGAAAGCGGTCCTAGCTGCCATTATTTTCAGAAGCCAATGGTCTGTCTTCCTACTGCTCACAGATGCAAACCTAGAGGAAAAAAAAATTATGAGTCTTTTTTATAATGTTTGTGTCTTCTCAGCAACCAAAGAACAGCAATTGAACTTCAGAACACAGCCACCCCAAGGCACTTAACAGGAGTATGTGGCAATTACAATGTAGGTCGACAAAAAAGCAGAAAGACAAGGTAACAGGCCAGATCAGTCGAGAAACTAAGAAGTCCTCAGCAACGTGGAAAGAAAAGCCTCTGGGGTCCAAGGTTAACTGTCTACCCAACCCTTAATACACAAAATATTAAATTTAAAATCAGTCAAGATTATGCCAGACATACTCCTCATTTCTTCTGTAGTTACTGTTTAATTATTTACTGATTTCAAATATTGTCTCCAATAATAAACAGATAAAAGACCCCAGCCTGGAATTCACTATTGCATACACTATTTGTACACACAAAACATTAGATCCCTTTTAATTTTTAATTTTTTTTGTAACTTATCTCCTAGGGAGGGAGCTTTGTTTGTGTGAACATATATTTGTCAACTATGAAGGACGTCGCATGAAATTGTCAGATTTCGGTGAAACTGTTCTTTAAGTTTCACTTTCAATTTCGTGCTGAAAGCAGAATATCAATAAATCAAAATGTCTTAGGTTACCTTTACATACCTTCTTCGATTTTCAAAAGTTTATGCAGCAATTAGTTTATCCAGAGTGTTGTGACACAGCCTAAAAAACAAACCTAGGCTAACTTTTGGGAGCGATGACGTTGGGTGTTTTCTTTCTTCCTGTTTTATGAACGCTAACAGCATAGCTCCGCTAGGGGTGAGACTTGTCCCGCATTCTTGATGCGTGAAGGCACACTCGCGGGAATTTAAAATTAACAGCAGGCATTGCAAAGACAATTGTTTGCAAGACTGCACCTTGAATTGTTACCAAACCAAGTCACAGATCTCGTTTAATTTCAGTACATGCGTGAAGAATAATGTGGTTGCCAGTCCGCGTTAAGGGGTGCGTTAAGCGCCACTTAAAATTATACATGCTGGAAGATAACCACATGTACAGAACTCCCAAATCTACTAAGACGTAACCTATACTGTCATAATAGACAAACATTTAATTTTATTCAGAATGTTCAGATGAAGTTATTCAAATAAGCAAAATAAAAATACAAAAAGATGATGATGCTGATAGAGGGGCCACAAGTGATAATTTTATCAATGATTTTATGTTGATTTGATTTCATGGATTAAAGAATGAGGGCACGTGTATATTGCTCGTTTCTACGCAGGTACTGAGTGCTGGTGTTTCCTTGAAGGTCTTGGCTCATTCCAGTACAAAAACAATGGCTTGATAACCACATACCTCCAGTGATGCTCATGGGAATTATGCAATATTCCCTTAAAATGTACTTTATTTCTATATTCAGATCTATAAATCCATTTATCCAGTGCAGGGATGCTGAAAGCTTGGTTTCTGTCCCATGAAGCAGGGAACACCCTGGACAAGGTAGCTGTGCATCACAGATATAGCATTAAAACTAGATGGGGATTTGCTATGTTTTGCTCTAGATGGATTTACTGTGATCCCGTGTCACCGATAGTATCAGAGGAGGAAGCATGTTGCTGTCAGGACCTGGTCAGGGGTAAGACCCGAGCGAGGAGAGGAAGAGGCCAGTCACAACTGGTTAGGGTAGGGGCAGAGGGTTTATTGAGTTGTTCACACTCTACGTCAGAGGTCAAACACAAAGGACAGGTACTTGGGCAGTTGCAGGGCAGTAGCAGGGTGGGAGCAGGGCATCCACAGGACAGAACCTCTGGTCAGAAGGCCGGAGACAGATGCAGGGGCATCCAAAGGGCAACACGCTGGAGTCGGAAGGCCGGAGCGGGTACAGGGCATCCAAAGGGTAGCACACCAGAGTCGTAAGGCCAGAAAGAGAGGTAGAGGGCAGAACCTGGACAGGGGAAGAGTAGCTCAATGACAGAGCAGGGGTGAAGTGGTAGGCCAG
>JAACJT020023448.1:0-22694 GCA_009936485.2 Gymnarchus niloticus | reverse complement strand
AACACGCAGTGTGGGGTGGGGAACACAAAGAGCGGGAGGAAAAAGTTCGGGCGCCGCGCGTGGTGGTGGGGGGGGGGGCCGGGGGGGGGGGGGGGGGGGGGGGGACAGAACGTTAACCACAGCAGGTCCACACACACTGCAGGAAAACCACTTTTTTTTTTTGGCGGGAAGGTGACTCACCCACTGTTCTGAAGCTCCTCAAGATTAGAGGCGTTCCACTCTGAACCCTGTTAGAGAGAGAGAGAGAGAGCATAGTGTTTCACCCCGTCTACACAAACACACTCAGGCTGCAGGACAGGCAGACGCAGCTGGGGGCGGATATAGTACAGCTCTTACCAAATAAACATGGTCGAAAATCTCTGTGGGACTGTCCATCTGGCCCAAGATGACGATCATCTCGTTGTCGATGAACTCTTTGAACTCTCGCAGGTTACAGCCCATCTGCATCTCCAGCTCCGTGCGTATCTGGAGAGGTGGTCAAAATAGCAGACATTCACAACCTCAAATCAGAAAAACTTGGGATGGTATGGAAAATGCAAATATAAAAAAAGGCAATGACTCTTAAATTTACTTTCATTTCAGACAGTATGAACCCAAGACATTTCATGTTTTGCCTGGTCAACTTCATTTCATTTGTAAATATACAAATTATAAATATTTGTATGTAAATATCTATTCCTGCATTTCAGGCCTGCAACATATTCCAAAAAAAGTTGGAATGGGGGCAATTTATGGCTTGTAAATGAGGTAAAATAAATTAAATTATGCGATTTCAAACAGGTGATGTCAACAGGTGACCTTAATCATGATTTGGTACAAAAGCAGTGTCCACAAAAGGTTGTGCCTCTGAGGATCTCCAGTTTGTCAACAAATGCATGAGAAAATTGAAATGTTTAAAAACAATGTTCCTCAAAGAAAGATTGGAAGGGATATGCACATTTCTCCCTCTACAGTGCATAACATCATTAAACGAGTCAAGCAATCTGGAGGAATTTCAGTGCGTAAAGGGCAAGGGCGCAAGCCTAAACTGAACACCCGTGACCTCCAATCCCTCAGACGGCACTGCATCAAGAACCATCATTCATCAGCAGCTGATATAACCACATGGGCAAGGGATTACTTTGACAAACCTTTATCAAGCACTACAATATCTAGTTATATTCACAAATGCCACTTAACTTTACTGCATAAAAAAGAAGCCTTATGCTAACCATGTCCAGAAGCGGTGTCGACTTCTCTGGGCTCAGAGGCATCTGGGACGGACCATCACACAGTGGAAACATGTATTGTGGTCAGACGAATTAGTATTCCTGATCTTTTTTGGAAGAAATGGGTGCCGTGTGCTCTGGCCCAAAGACGAAAAAGGACCATCCAGACTGTTATCAGCAACAAGTCCAAAAGCCAGGGTCTGTCATGGTATGGGGTTGTGTCAGTGCCCTTAGCAAAGGTAATTTATACTTCTGTGATGGCAGGATTAAAGCGCAAACGTACATTGAGATTTTAGAGCAACATATGCTGCCTTCAAGACGACATCTTTTCCAGGGATGTCCATTTTTCAACAAGACAGTGCAAAACCACATTCTGCACACATTACAAAGGCGTAGCTGCAGAAGAAGAGGGTACTGGTACTGGACTGGCCTGCCTGCGGTCCTGACCTGTCCCCAATCGAGAATGTCTGGAGGATTTTGAAATGAAAAATGTGACAACAATGATCCCGTACTTAAAACGTGTTTGCAGGAAGGATGGTACAAAATAACACCTGAAATGCTTCATCAACCCAACGTTTTTTGGAATGTGTGGCAGGTCTGAAATGCAGGAATGGATGTATATTAAATGAAATGAAGTTGACCAGACAAAACATGAAATATCTTGGGTTCATACTGTCTGCAATGAAATAAGTAAATTTAAGAATCACTGCATTTTTATTTGCATTTTCCATACTACCCCAACTTTTTTTGAACTGGGGTTATACATCTCAGCTCAGAGACACCCACACCCCAGGAGGTGACCTCATCTTTGACATCATGCCATCTGCAGTTCAGTTATCTGGGCAACAGGGGGCAGACTGGTTAGGGAAGCAGACGGAACAGCTGAAATGGGCAATCTCAGGTGCATTTCAACGGAACTGCTTTCAGTTTTCCAGTCTCTTAACGCAGAGCTGAATCATGGGAGTGGCGAGGCCTCAGATGACACCCGGACCCACCTCCTTGGAGGTGACATTTTCCAGGTCCTTCTGCATCATGATCTCCCTCAGCTTCACCTTGATAAGCCGCTCGGTACGTTCCCGCTCTGTCGGCCTGCAGACCAATCACGGTGCTTTATTTATGAATCATTTGAATGTACATATAGCACCCCCAGACAGCCTTGCCCCTAAGCACTGCATTATGCTACTCAGGCATGTGTGAATATGGTGTGGAGTATAATAGGTACAGACCCACACCATGATACTGACTTGAATTGAATTAACATCCTCCCCATATGCCTCACTAATGACTGACTAATTTGCACTCCTAACATTTACCTCTACTGTCTCTCCATGCTCCACAATTATAGTCAGACTGCCACAAGCAACAAGCCCTGTTTGTCCCCATGACACCTCCCCACCAGCCAGATTGGGCCAAGCAGAATTTTCTCTCCAGCAAATATAACTTCCCCTCCCATGCTCTGCAAATCTCTGGAATAGCAGAACCCCCCACAACTATTGGCCCCGCCTCCCTTCCTTGCACCCAGCCACCTGTTTCAGTTCATCTGCCCGTCTTCACATTCTCACCCTGCACCAACACCCCCCCCCCCCCAAGAGAGGAGCCTTATTTAGACCCCTGTGGCATTTCGGACCACTCACACATTGGCGAAGAGCACGGGCGAGTCAGCACGGTGCGACTGTACGTCCTGCATAGCATTCCACTCGTTGATGCATGCCTGGTCTGAAGCCACCCGGCTCTGGTAGTAACTGACCCAGGTGAGGAACAGACTGCCTGGGTAGTAGTTGTTGCAGCGAGCCACCTCGCAAGCTTTGTGCAGAGACTGCAGTGCTGACCTGAGGGCGAAGAGCACACAGGCTCCATTATAGGGGCTGGGAGAAGACAATAGGCTGGGAGAGGATGCAAGGTATTGGGGGGGAGGGCGGGGGGCTCACCACATGGCCTGCACTGATACTGGCTTGAAGATGTGGACCCTGTTGACTGTGGTGACACTAAAACCGCTGTGGGGGGGGGGAATGAGGATGTGTCGTCAGAGCCAAACATACACACACATACACACACTCCATAGGCACGGTCTCTCACCCATCTCCATCCAGGTGGATCAGCGTGTCGCTCCAGAGGGGCAGTACCAAGCCCACGGTGCACATGCTGTAAGACACACATGGCCATTAGATAAGACACACGCACACACCACTGTTAGATAATGGCCACTCACACACACAGCTCAGAGATAGGACTCCACCCCAGCAAAGGCTGACCTGTCACTGGCCCTGAAGTCTATTCCCAGCACCACACTCTCCTCGGTGTCCTGTCGACCGTTGGTAGAGACAACTACCATGTAGCGTGTGCACCGGGGGTGGGCACTCTCCAAGCGCACTGCCTGCATGGGGGGGTACATCAGGGGATGGTGGTGGGGTTTTGGCGGTCAACCTCTGTTTGAACAGACGTTCAGAGGCTCATCCAAACACAGCGGGTCGGGACTCACCAGGCGGATGCTGTCCTCTGGACGCAGCAGAGTGAACATGGTCTGCAGGTGCTGCTGAAGGTCACCTGAGGGGGGATGCAACAGGCCAGGAGATGTTGACCAATCAGAGAGAACCTCAGGTGAGCACCAACCAATCAGAGCGACTTACGTTCCAGCTGAGTGTAAAACCACTACGAAGTTTCCAAGGTGTTCAGATGCACCACAAGTCTACCCATGAATTTCAATCATGAAAGAATCTAGCACTATAAAACAGACTGTAATCCCAGGGGTTCAGCTTTTGAACTGTTAAACATGGCACTCTGCTTGAGCTGCCCCATTTAAAAGACCCAGCTCTTCAAAAGAGCAGAGGTCAAATAGACGAGCCTACACTGCAGATTGCTGTTGACATGGTTACCTGTGTGTTTGTTCCAATGCTGCGTGACACGTGAGGCTGTAGAGGGGGAGGAGCCATTTCCATGGGGCAGGAAGAGGGCCGCTCCCTTTACGGTCAGGAAACTCTCACTGATGCTGAAGAGAAGAGGGAAGAGGCCAATCAGATGTGACCTCACAGGCTGCCTTGTTTCTGTTCCATAGGGTCAGTGAGAGGGCAAAGTGTGATTTCCCTTGGGGATGTCTGCTGTGCCCCAGTCCCTGGTCCTACTGTGCATTCCCCCTAAGCTTTTCGCTGGGCCAATATGGGACCAGCACCTCGGTCCAACAGCCTACCCCAAGAATCCACGTCATGGTACCATGAGACTTCTATGTCAAAAAAACAGAGGGCAAAATCTACCTTAAGTGTGTGTACGTCTGTGTGTGTGCGCATGCGTGTGTAAGCACAGCTGATGAGTGACCTGTGTCACCTTTAAAAACACAACATTGCTTTCCTCTCAGTTCTGTGAATCCACCCCCATCCTCCCTCACCACGATCCCACCTCCCACCTGCTTAGCTTCTCATCTCTTTGTTTTCACTTTTCCACCAGTCACACTTTCCTTAAAAATCTCACCTGTTCCTCATATACATTTCCAACCAGTCTCTTCCACTCCTGTAACAGCACATTTGTCCTCCATGTTTTTGATTATTTAGCTGCTTGATCAACCCATTTTTCCAGCATACCTTACATTATGTTTGGCATTTATACTACTGGATTTATTAGTGAAGAAAGCCAAACTTGAGTACAGGACCTACAGCAGCTCAAAAGGCACAATAGGAGGACTTGACCCAACAACCTTACGGGCTATGCTTGCTGGCTTCTCTGCTGCATACCCAGTGCCAATGCAACTCTCAGGCTGTCAGTTTGTGTCCCTGACCCCTGAACTACATGTTGCTACACTGACCTATGGCATAATGATGAAAAATTGTAAAAAAAAAAAAAAAATGCCCGTCAGCACCTTTCCTTAGAACTACTGAGCGGCACACGTTGAGGAAATTGTGTAACATGGAACTTGTGCAAACTGCAGTTACCACACCCGGACCTGCAGCCATCAGCAATCCCACAATCCCTTTCCAGGGCTCTGATGCTAACCCTAGTGCCTACGTATGGCCTTCACTTCCTCTCACCTTCCCCCATCTTTTCCAACTCATAGATCAGCAGTAACGGATGGTTACAGTCTAATTTAACGTGACCATTTATTGTTCTGTATTCAACTCCTTTGTTTTAGCAAACAACTTCAGCACAACAAACAGTCAATCATACCCAAAAAACTGGATTTACACTGAGCAGTCACATGACCACCTAGACACTGCCCATTGGCTACTTTACCGATTCCCATTTGTCTAAAGCGGTCAATGATTGACAACATTTGATAAATCCCACCCACTGCAGGTTTCCAGGTCTGCTGAGCCAGGCGAGTGTTAAGCTAAGACAGCACACTCGCCTGAGTGTGACAAACAGGCAGGCCACCAAAGCAGGGGGGGGCAGCTTCATGTATCGTCGTGTTCAGACAGGACTTGTTAGGGCACAGACACAATTATCACTATGCAAGGAGCCAGAGCGGGCTAGCAGAGACAGCTGACCACTCCGCCCCCCCATACCTGCCCCTGCCCATACTAGTCAGTGAACGGGAAAGAGATATATATTGTCAGAGTGCAGGTCACGAGGAGACCAGCAGCGATGGAAGCCGAATTCTATCACCCTGGGAGATAACCTGAGACAAGCTCAAAACAGGCCAGGAGGCAACAGGCACAGAGATAAATGAAACTCCCAGAGGGCCCCAGGACCCAAACGACACAGAGTTAAAACCAGAACCACACTGGCAGGCCTTTCAGCCAATAAGTCAAGGATGTCTTAGGGCACTTCGGAACATGACCCCCGTTCTCCTGTCAACCAATCAGAGGGATACAACTATTCTCCCGGGGGGGATTTCCCTGAGTGACTCAAGAAGTAGGAAATGGGGGAAAGAGCCTGATCCACAAGGCCAGAGCGAGACACGACCCAGCTCACAATCCAACACAAACATGCCATGTTTTCAGACTTTAAAAGCAGAAGCCCACAATGATCCGCCCCTGACTTCCACCATACAAAAGGGACCAAACATCCCAAACTGTCCATTACCTCATTTGTGCAGGTGGTACAACACAGGAGCAGTCTCAGTATTCCGAAACAAAGGCCCTTAATGTCAGTTTCCTAGGGACACTTCCTGAAATCAGCCAAGACCTGTGGTTACACAGAATGTGCCATTGCAAATTACCAAGAAGCCCGTCTGCTCCACATTTAGAAATTCCACCTTTCCGGTAAGTTCTTTCCATTCTGTTTTCCCCTGAGCTTCTTCCCATAGGCAGACTCCGGCAAACGCATTGACCGGTTCCTCTTATGCCTAGCGCATCTCTCAATTCTACTGACAGTTCACCCATAATGCCTAACTTGGACGGCTGACATCAGGAAAGAATTCTTAAATGGGTTTAAAAAATATATAAATGAATAATAATCATCCAGCATGCTGGTTTAATCTTAGGACCCTAGACAATACATTGGTGGTGTCAGCAGAAACACTAACAAGCCTGGATTGGCAGTGTAACACACACACACACACACACACACACACACACACACACACACGACTATTCCGCATTCACATACACAAATCGTGTCAGTTTCGATTCAAACCCCACCCAGGTTGCCTCAGCAACTCTGAATGAGGTAAGGTGAGTGCGTACAGGCTGAGATGCAGTACTGGACCTACTGCCTCGGGCTGTAAAAGCGCAGGTGCCAGATGACGCAGGAGGGTGACTCCCCCAGGAGCTCACACCCAGTTCACGTTCCACTAACTTCTTTGGCAGCTTACACCTCTCTTGTACTTTAATTGACTTCCACAGCAAGTAGACACACCCCACTCAACAGTTCAAGAACAGCTCTGTAGCGGCTACTGTGCAGCAGATTCGAGCTCCCCCCCATTTTTAGTCCTTTGAAGGAAAACCCAACCAATTGATAAAGTCGTCAACACTTTAGAAACGTCTTAAATCTCATCCGATCAATTCAATCATTTAATTAAGGAATGAGGCAGAGTTTTAGGGGGATTGAATCTAATGATATCCCTGAAAACCTTTCAAATGCTGGATGTAGGCACGACATCTCTTCTAGGCATTAGTTACTGAGGGATGGTGGCTCATCTACATCAACAACAGAACATAGGTACATCTCTTCGGACTGGTGTTGCTGCAGAAAGAGGAAGTGCTCCATTCTGCTCTAGGGAATGACAGGAACAGAGGTAACCCACCAGCTATGAGGAGCCAAGCGACACCAGGACCCACTGAATGCATCAGTCATCCAGCTGGATGACTGGAGTGCTGCTTTAAGATTCATATTTACATTTATCGCTGAGAATTACACAAAGGGAGAGTTAATATCAGATCTTTAATGGTAGTTTCCCCGTCAAGTTTGTTTAAAACGATATATATTTAAATTCCTCAGGGTCTACTTTTTGAATGTCAGGATACCGCGTGACACTTTCAAACTAACAGATAAAAATATTGATAGCGGTGCATGCAAACGTTGTTACTTGAGAGGTTGAAACTAAATTAATGTCGAAATAACTGAGATGAGTATTTCGCTTGGGATGCCCGCTCCCCAGTCAGATGGGTCACTGGGATCAACTATACACCCCAACCCCCCTCCGAAGAAGTTCCAAGGAGAAATAGTAAAAGGGAAGGTAAACACCGCTTTCAAAACAGCTTCGGGTCACTCAATCCGGTCGGACTCCCTCGCACACTCGTCCGCCTTTCCCAGCAGGAAGGAAGATTAGTTAAATGCCATCACATCCGAGAAAAACCACCAAGTTACACTTACAATATTTCAGCTGTTCTCGGATTATGGGGGGGGGGGGACACACGCGTCCGGGGAAGTCGTACAAACCATCTGACAATAACACATTTCCTGATGTGCTGATAAACCGGACCCACTATGGATTTAACAAATTTACATTTACAGTCGTCTAAATTCGGTTCAAATAAAATGTGTGCCGAATGACTTGGGTTATCACAGAAAGAACAGGGTAACATTTTGTATATTATACAAGAAACTTGTTTTTGAATGTGTCCCTGAAGTACTTACATTTGGTCGATCTGGTTCTGAGAGACCACCGCGTTCTCGCAGAAGTACGGCATCATCTTTGCCCCGCAGCCGGAGCAGAAGCAGCCCCCTGCGGCTCGCCTCACAGCCCCTATGCCACCGAGTGTCATGAAGCCGGGAAGTCGGGTCGGAGCTCTGCAAATCCGGTCCAACGCGATGCTCACTCCGCTCCGGCCATGGCGATCTTCACGACCGCCAAGTCCAACCAGTCAGCAAAATGGGTGACCGGGGACGGGGGCAATTTGGTGCAAAACGCCGTGCGAAATATCCGTATATGTTTCTGTATCAGGTAAATGAATCTTAACTGGATTTTTTCAGTTCCGATGAAAGGTTAACCTCTTGCGGTGCAGTGTGTATCCGATAAAGATTTTCAGTTTTGCTAAACAGCGCTATGTCCACGTTTTAAAAGCGATCCGGGCGTCATGCCACATGTAACCACAATGTAACACTTAGCTGGTCAGTGTGAGACAAAACGTAAGTCAACCGGGTGGGGGGGAAAAAAAACGCAGCACCTACTGCCCGACTTCCCAAGAAAAGAACGGAAACGTACACACATAAATAATAATAATAATAATAATAATTTAAAAAATGCGTGTATAAAGTTCGAAGTACTTTCAATTTGCAATGTCAGCATATACTGCCTTAGGATGACATTTCAGATACCAGCACGGGAGTACATTCAAGCTCAGACCGCAGGGCACCAAAATTAGTTCCATCTTCCTTAAATAAAAGAAACGCCAGTTCCATCAGCTGGTTTAACCGGGTCAGTATCTTCCGGCCAACTCGCCTACCTTCCCGAACCCGGATCGGTACTGCGCCGTCTGCCCCAACTGCGTTAAAGTGAAGTGGGGAAGGAGGAGCCGCTGACATGTGCTTCGCCGGGGACCCAGCCAGAGGAGGGTGGAGACACACGACGTCCTCGGTTCCTCTGCAACAACGGAAGCTAGTCGAAGTGTTTCAAGAAAAGAACGGCGTCAGCGCCCCTGCGGCGCACCCTGCGCATCAACAGCCCCGAGTCATGTGTTGTATAAAATGGCAACAGCCACACTCTGAAACACGAGATAGGCACGTAAGGGTTGTTTTTGTTCAAAGTAATGTGTAATTGCCAAACGCTGACTTGCTCTCAATATTCAAGGACCACTCAGATGAAACTGTCTTGAGGTGACGAACAACCACTGTTCCCCCCCACCGAACTTACACCTTCCCAGCCAATGACTGTCCCGCGAGAAAACTCTACAGATGTACACTCAGTTCTAGACATACGCAAACTTTTATTACGGCTTCAATTCAGATTTGAAATGCAAGTTAGGAACCTACATCAAACAGAAATGTAAAGCAACACATCGGAGAAAGCATGTCGTCTGCTGAAAAGCACTGAATTAGCACGTGCACACACACACAGCCCACAGCCTGACCACCACACACTTCTAACAGATCTGAAGTTACTAAGACATGTTACTATTGAGATCAATCATAGAACAGAGATTAAACTGACTTTTCTCTTTCATGAAGCAGAGCAGCGAAAGTGCAGTGTGACAGTTAAGGGATTTACAGTCAAATATGATCACAATCAGGGTGCACTGGCTTTAATCTCAGCTGGGGTGGGGACACACTGAGCCTCCACAGAACCTGGCAGACACAGAACAGACACACATGCTGTTGTCCGGTAGCCTGAACCACACAGCCATTAAACCAGTCTGGAAATGGATTCTGTTGTACTCCAAACTCCACCTCCTGTGGTTCAGTGTTTTTTTTTACAATGTTGGGACACATGAACGTGTGTGTGTCCCCATTAATGCTCCGTTCCTGCTGAAATGTGGGAGACGCCTACAGGGTCTTTCCTTCAAGTCCGCCTGACAACGGGCACGAGTCACATCGGGCAATTCGACCAATCGGGTGTGGCGGGGAGTACTGCTCTGGGATTCCACTTAACCGATAATGACCTCGGACAAAAGAATGGGATGAAATGACAGAGGCGTGAGCATGTGGGACAGCCACCATGGGAGGGATGTGTCCTTTTCTCAAGGCAGGCAGAGGACACCCCCACTGCTAGCGTGTAAGCCTTCATTCCGCTACGAATGGAGTAACGGGGACAGGGTGCGACTGAGGTGCTCCTTGGCCTCTGGAAGTCAACCTGTGACATTGATGGAATAGGGCCAGGCCTGGCCGAAGTTCGAAAATGGATTAAAAAAGAAACGAAACGGAGGATGTTCGCTCCGTCGCCCTTGGAGACCCTGCAAACACTGGCTGCCCTCCCAGAGGGGCCGGGACACATTCAGCTATTCAGCTGTGTGGTATTCTGCCCCATTTCAGGGGCAATTCAGGTAAAGGGCCTCTTCTGGGGATACAGGCAGCAACCTCAGGGCTTACAGAAGCAGATGGGCAGATGCTGACAGACAACATGCACAAGAGGAAAAATAAGGACAAAAATCCAGGAAAACAGATGTGCGCCATTGGTCGGTTTGCTTTCTGGAGCTTTCTGACACAGACGCGATGTTTAAACTCTAACCGGACGTGACCCCTTCTGCCCTACATCACCTGACACCAGATCCAAGCACACCTTGGTCACACGCTCTGGTTACCAATAACGGTCAGCCAGCTGCGTCACAGCAACACATGATCTGCCAGCGCAGACAGCCATAGAACGGACGGCGCTCTCTGCTCTCGCGTTTCATCAGCTTTGACGTCACCGTTGCTTGCTGTTGGGATGTCACTATTAAATTCTGTTTTGCAACTTGAGTGGTATTTACAAAACTTTTGAGGGAAGGGGTGAGAAGTCAGGTTTGTGCCTCCCAGCCCTCCCTAAGTTACCCCCAGCATACTCTCATTCTGCACTGAGAGACAGCTGTTTCCCATTCTCTAAGTTTGGGGGGGGTCAAAATGTGACCACAGCACCAAACACAACCTTGTGACAAAAGTTATGAAGCCTCTGCGGGGCGGCGACATACGTCCCCACATGCTGCCGTACACGGGCAATGCTGGTGGTGGTGCTGTGGCTGGGGGCGGAGGGGTGTGAAGAGAGGAATAGATAACACATCAGATTTGCGGTTGCTGTAATCTGCTGCTGGGCCCCTCCTTGAATGCCCCAATGAAACGTCGGCACGGATGGGAGTGGACAGGAAGGAAGTCGCGTGCGGGAGAATGGAGGAAACGAAGCAGAGAGAGGTAGGAGGCAGGCTATGCTGCACAGGTGCACACATACACACACACACCTAAGAGGACGACAGAAGTGCAACGATTCCGCCAGTCCTGCAGGATCTGCAGTATATCTTGCTAAACCTGCTCTGTGGGTTCCTGAATGGAGTCGGAGGTCGGCACCGAGTGCGTGTGCATGGGGACACGTCCCTCCCGCGCTGCCCTAAATTCCGACTCGTACATTCTAGGGTGTCACACGGCCTTGGCTATGTTTCAGGAATTGTGGCTGGTGCTTGGACCTTTGTGTTCTGATGTGCTGTCACCAAACCTGACAGATAAATACAAGTGCCTGGAAAGGGGCACACACACCAAGCATGGGGGATCGTCATGGTAGTACTAGTTGCCTAACAAGGACCTGAGCTGTACCATAGCTCAGGTCGCATCTAAAATAAACAGCTGGTCTCACTCTATAAATCCCTACATTTCCCAAGAGCTTTTCGGGTTAGTCGTCCCCCCCGTTGCCGATAACCATACAAAGTCCTGGGCAGTATGCAGTTTATAGTTAATTTTGGAACTATGTTACATAAGCCACAAGGTCACTACATCGCCAGAGATGGGGGAGAGGGTCCTGGTGATACCTTACACACATACTCAAACACACACACTCTCCGCAGCCCAACAGGAAATGACATCACGGCCGCCACTCAGCTATGATACGCACCAAACCATATCCACGTTTTACTTCCATGCGGGAATGTGTAGGGAAGTTGAGCAATAGCGAAGCACTTCTGTCACGTACCCTCATGCTCGATTAGATAATCACCAGAGGTAAAGAGACCGACCGATGGAGACAGTGAAATGACAAATATAAACAGGAATTATAGTAATGCCATTTTTGTTTCAAGTTAGGAATGTCACTGTTCCTTATCCCAACAAAACAAACTTTTTTGAAGTATTTTATCGGGCGAGGGCTGGATACAAATAGCGATGTGAGTCATGCAGAGCTCGGGGGCTTCTTTAGAAGACTATCCTCGCTATCTGTTATCGAATCCGAAGCACACAGACTGTGCGCCGTAAAGGCGAATCTGGAGCTTTTACCTCATTATGAAAGCAAGATTTCTCCGTGGCACACACGCTCGCCATCCCTGGGACAGGATCGACCGGTGATGTGTGGTTTTCTACGTTTTGCATCTTCAATTTGCCGCCCTGAAAACTGCCCCACCCGCCCCACGCAGACTCGGATCCACAACCCTATGAAATCCGGGTGGTTAAGGGGTGGGTTTTAGGTTCCCGGGGTCCGTTTCTGCAGTAAATTTAGTTACTAAATCTGCCTGTCAGTCACTGAACAATCGTCTCAATTCCCCCCTGATCAGGCTGAATACAGACATTTTGCCATGAGCGCCGTTTCGCCTTTTTGTCATATGTTCTGAAATGTCTGCTGTAATGAGAAGTAAATAGAACTGCATGTCTGGTGGCTCAGCCTTGCAACACAAATATATAATAAACACCATGATCGAAAAAACAGACTGTTACCGTATAATCTTACCGTTGTAATCTTATCCAAAGTAAATACCGGATAAATACAGGGAAAAAATCGGCGAAAGGCAACTCATTCGAGACCGCCTGCTGTTTTCACGAACAATGGAATCTGCTTGTAGCAAACTTATTAAAACAGTTTTTTTTATTGAATTTTGAGAAATAGGTGATGAAAAACTATAATTAACATTAATAGCGTTATTCCCAAAGGAGACATACGCGCCATGGGAAATGCATGGCCACTGATATTAAGCACAGCACATTTAGTGGGAAACCGTGTCATTCGCCATTCTAGTAGTTGCTTCATTCCATACACGTTTTGACAGAGAATGAATAAATGTCGTTTCTTTATACATTTTTTAAACGTTTATAAACAACCACAGACAGAGCACTCAGTGGTGGTCAGCAGGCGCCCTCTGGCGGTTAACAGTGTTAATGCGTCTGATGTTCACTATCGACTATAATTTACGTCGCAGAATCCTCGGCGCTCCCATCCAGCCATCCACCCATTTATTTTCTAAACCGCTTATCCTATGCAGGGTCCCAGGGGGGCCTGGAGTCCATCCTCAGCCTTCCCAAAACAGATAACACTAGGTAACACAAATATTGTTCCTGGATAGTACGTGTTATTTCTTAAATGCTTATGTTGTAAAAGTACAGAAAATGGCCATTATTCCCTTCAAACTTCGCATTTGTGACCTGGATAATGAAATGCAAACCACTTTCACGTATCAGCCCCCAATTACCCCGGTCACAAAAGCAAAGTTTGGAGAGAAAAATAGGTCTTTTCCCTTTACTTTAGGTATAAGCAATTGAGAAATAACACTTTCTGCCCAGGAACAAGAAAAAGTAAAAATTTTCTTACATAGTGTAATCAACTGTACCCTTTAAACTCAATTAGAGAGGAAATGTCTAGGAACATTGTACTGCATAGCTGTATGCTAGTGGTACGAGCCTCAGTCTACTAGTAAAACTGTGTAGAGAAGACTTGGACTAAAACTACAAAAACTTTTTTTTTTTTTTTTTACCTGCCTCCAGTGTCTACACAAGCTAAGATAACATGAACACCTTGATCTCTGTAACTTTGCCAGAAGGTTCTTTTGCTGAAAGAATTCTTGATGATTCTAGAGGGCAGTAGACTAAATGTTCACCACAGTTTAACCACTTGTCTGGAATCAATCCAAATATACTATGTATAAATAAAGAGAAGGAAAATATTATGTGTTTCAAAAAGGTGAACTTGTTTGGACAAACAAATCACCACAGCTTTGCATAACAGCCCTGTAGCCTGTCACCCCAAGAGTGTAAATAGCTAACTGTATGTTCACCAGCCCCATGGCAGGATCCAGGGTTAATGTGCTGCGACGGGTCAGTGATGAAAGCTTACCTCCTGGGATGAGATCGCCGATCCTCCTCTCCGCTGTCAACCTCCTGAGACCAGCAGAGAGAGAGTGGGGGTCAGAGACAGGACCCGTCTGTCTGTGCGTGTGCACACACATGCATTGACAAACCACGTTGCGCGAAAACATACCCAAAGGGACTGCACTGCTCTAGCATGTCACTTTCCTATTCGCTAATCCCAAAGTCACACGGTTTCAGGCTCACATTGTCTCAAGGCTGGATGCTTCACTGAAGCTTTCAGAGTTTAAGGCATCTAATTCAGCTTTAGCCCAAGAGTCGGGTTCCTTAACTCGTCCAACACCTGCTGCTGTACAGCCTGTCTGCTCGTCATTACATTTAATACACACACACACAAACTCCATGCCCTCAAGTTTACTCTGAACAAAACCTCAGGCCAACAGCACAGCAGAATAAGGCCAGTGTATTTGAACAATTAGATGAATTGATTTAGTTGTGGGGCTAATGTGATTTAAGAAATAAAGTCAAGATTTATAGGCCTTTCTTTTTTTACTGATGGGAAAATGATGACTCACACAGCCTCACAACTCTGCTTTTAATTTGCATACTTTCCAATAAAACTACCTCCATTTCCGAAGACTGATCAAACAAATAAACGAAGACATAAACATACCCCTCTCAGCTCGCTTGACCACCTCCTGTTCACCAAACTATCACACATATAGCATATGCAATCTGGTCACCACAGCAACCATAGTGGCTGGAGTTTCCACAAGAGCCAGTGAGAGCAGAGATTCCCTGTGCTACACTGTGGCCCACATCAGGACTAACAGGCTTCGGTAAGATTGTTCACAGTTTGCTATGCAATGTGATCCCTGGGGTTCGAGGCATTTTCATGATTCAAGGCCTCCATTGGTTTTGCTCAGTCACCTGTGAATACGACTTCCGGGGTGAAAGTGGAGACATCTGTTAGCACAGAACTGCAGTCATCCACTGATTTCTGGCAATAGAGACACTGAAATATATACGCCCATTTCCCACAGCAAGTGATATGAAGAGAAACACTTGATATGCACGCACATTATAACATTATGAGCAGTATTTGAACGACGCAAATTTTATGTTAACATAGAAAACAGCTGAGAGGAATTCTCCAAGACACCTACTACACTGTTAGCCAAACCAAACCCACATAAGTAGAAAAAGTTCAACTTGTAATAAAAAATTAAAAATCTTTTCTCCAGGCGTTTCATAAGACGGCCTGTGTCGGCTCCTTATTAGGATCATATGACAGGCAGCTGGTCCTCTAAGGACTCTAAAGGGAATAAGCCCATTCCACTTACATAACTTGATTTGTTTTGGTTTATAGCTGCAGTTCCTACAACAGCACAGCAAAGTTTAACATAATATTTGCAACCTCCCATAAAGTCCAGAACCCAGTGGAAAGTAGAAAAAAAGCAGAAACCATACCTTCTCACAGTTTGATGTCATAAATCATCATATAGAATTAATAGCACAAGCCATGTAAAATGTGTTTCTGGAGTTCAGTTTATCTCTCCTCAGTTGTGTTTATAATATTTTTGAGCTAACAGTTCATCACCTATGAGTACAATAATATGCAAATGGACTGCTATGTTAAACTTCAGAACACCCCTGTACCATCAACGTATTGTGGTATCCACATGAGCTTTTCAATACTACAGCTAATAAGAGTATTTGAATGGAGTCTACGGCGCGGAGTCAATACATTGCCTGCAGCAGGGGAGCTGGACATCAAATTAAGTTCTTCTGTTTCAGCTGTTATTCTTCCATAACCACTCACTGTTATTCCCAATGAAATAAGCGGAATTCGGGTGGATAACTACTCTTCTATGAAGAAATGACAGCTGTCTAGCTCAGAGCTTAGAAATCTTTTTGATGCCCTTGTCGTTCCTGAGAACACAAGCCGTTAACTTGGCGGTGAACAGCAAAATTAAACAGTTTGTGCCGAGGAGAAAATGACCCCTAATGACATTTTTATACATACACGTTTTCCATCCTTTATTTATAAGTGTAAAATGTCAAGATAATATTTTCTGAAACAGTTTTTTTGCCAAATGTCACATGCTTAGTAATAGTCGTTGTAGGTCCTTCTGAAGAAGTCGTATGGTTGACGCTTCTCTCTCTTCCATCCGTTCGCGAATAATCCAAGAGACCACTTGATGATTTATTAATGGTCTTTTTATAATCAAATTATAAGAGACGAAGGTCAAACGGCCGTGTGACTCCCTTTTTTGTAGGTCATTTGTATCACACTTACAGATCAGAATGCGCGCGTCTTTTGCGGCAATGAATAACTTTAAAACATTAAAATTATAATGTTAGGATTCCATCGTCAAGATGACAAGGAATGCACCAATATTAATCTACAGATTATCCATTACGTCACCAAGGTGATAAAGAATTAAGCATACACTCAACAATGGTCAATTATGCGTATTTAGGCTCCTACAGTCGTAGTAATAATAATAATGCAGAGACATTCAAAGACACACAAAGGTCACGTGCGTCATTAAACATCCACACAACAAAGAAAATGATAATAACGAACAAAATGATATCGCTGTCCCTTGTTGCGCCCACTCCCCAAAAAGCAGCGGGTACGAGACCACCGAGGGTCCCCCTCAGCTTGCAGAACAAAGGGTCAGATGGCTGAGACCAGAGGAGGCGCTATGCGCCAGTAGTGGGCAACTTGTTATACACTGTACCGTCCCAACTTAGTTCTGCTTTTGTGTTAAGTCGGCCATAAACTGTGATCACAGTAACATAATAATTTTAAAAACCGGAGTACTCACATTGAGCGTTGTTATAAATGTGTGAATGGGAAGACCCTAAACCGGCGACTTGATAATGAGAGGCAACATTTGATCAGGTGGGAAAGGCCTTTTGTTGCATGGCTAAATTTTATCACCGTACATTAATCTTACTGGGAGCCATCATCCACGTTTAACGCCTGTTCGGGATGGAGAGCGGAATTTGTTAAAGGCAGCTTGACTGCATATGCCGGAGCTGGAAGTCCATCGTCGCCACACCCAGGCGGTGTGAGCACAGAGCTCGACGAGTATATAAAAGAGACATCTGGCGATTAGAAAATAAATGATGAACGGATACAGCTAAAAAAAAAAAAACGGGCCGCTATATAGAGGAAACGGTACGGGGAAGTAATGACGCCGGGTGCATACTATGGTATGTTGCCGGGTTCACAGTGTGCTCAGTTGAAAGCAAGGTGCAGCTTAATTTACCGACATTTACTTACAAAATGCCGCTGCCTGTATGTACAAAGTCACGAAAATATACCCTCACTTTTTCATGGGGCTTCGTTACGTGGGGACGACCAGTTGGTCTTCTATCTACACACAAGGATATACCCAAGTAGTATGAAACTCAATGTACAAAAAAAAAAACTACCTCAACGTACAGTCGGTTACATCCATGTTAACTACAGCACAACACTTTGCAGGATACTTCACTTTTAAATTTAGCAACTCGGGGGAAAATCTTACATTGTCATAGTTTATTGTAATAATCAGCACGCATGCGCAAACGCGTAACCGTAGGACAAAAATTGGCGGATGAGTCCTCCAAGGAGGCAGAAAAACAGCGGAAATAAACCCAAAAAGAAAAAAAAAAACAAATAGCAAGAAAACAGATGTCGGGGTGTAAACGATGGTGACTCACCGAAACCGCGGGGCTGGAAGTAGTGCTGGGAGTGGGCGATCGCTGTACGGTGACCAGTGCCATTCAGGGTCCAGGAATCAAACACCTAGGACAGCCGCGGTGGCTTCGAAACTGACATAATTCAATGTAGACTGGGTGTACAGGTTTCACTCCTGCTGCTCCCCCCCGCCCCCCCAGTTCAATCAGTCGCATGAGACGCATGCGCCTCACCCGCCAGCTGTCAAACTCGAACTGCCCTTAACTCTGTGTGCGCCGAAGCTTCACTTTCCGAGTATTGAGGTTGTCAAAGATGTAAAATAACACTGTGAAATAAGGATGCATATGTTAAGTCTCGAAAAATGCACACTTACGTGCTGTGTCACATATTCTTTAAATGTTTACATCATGAATCGCTCGTTAACATTGTTACTAGTTGTAAAAAAGTGTGCTTTCATTTACGTACTATCAGCTATTCTATCTATTCTATTAAAGACGACTGACAAAAAACAAAACTGAGTATCTAACTGCTTCCCAGAAACATCTCAAACATTTATAGCTCATCATTTCAGTTTTACCCAAAAATGCATTTTTTGCTCCTTCCTTCTCTTGTAAAATATGGAGCAATGTATTTTACTGGGGTATTTAGGTGTTTTGCTGGGAGATTTATGAGCAGAACCTTCTTGTGTCATAACTGCTATGCTAGCCCATATTGTACAACCCCAGATGCAAGCAGATATTGAAACATTCATCCATCCATTTAACCATGGGCGTCGCTAGACCCCTTTTACTGGGGGTGCCACAGGGTGCCATACGTGCCACAGTATTTATGTACTGTGCCCCCTTGTAAAATCTCACGTTCAGCTTTCAACAACATATGGGTAATGGGGGGTGGGGGGCCTGTGCCCCAGTAGAGCTTTATGTCTAGCAACACCCCTCCATCCATCCATCCATCCATCCATCCATCTTCTAACCACTTATCCTGGTCATGGGGATCTGGAACCTATCCTAGGCAGCATATGACACAAGGCTGGGGTACACCTTAGCTGGGATGCCATTGTAGGACACTCACACAATCATACAATATGGGCAATGTAGAGATGCCAGTTTTGGACTGTTGGTGGACGCTGGAGTAGCAGAGATGCCCCATCCAACACGGGGAGATCGCCACACTGTGAAGCAAGAGTGTTGGCCATTCAACACGGGGAGATCTCCACACTGTGAAACAAGAGTGTTGCCCACCAAGTCACTGGATCACCCCAGACAGAAACATAAAAAAGGGGAAAATTCAGTGCAGAGACTTGGGCAGTATGATGTTTACCTTGACTCCTCTTCAAGTGTATAGAGCATACAATATGGCCAACTTACAGACAGCAATTCACACAACCACGGTTTTAGTTATGAATCATAAATATTTCCTTGGAGAAAATCAGAGTGCCTGAAGGAAACCTGCAGAAAGGCCCCCCAAACGCAATACATACAGAGCCAGCTGCAGGACTCGAACCTGTAACCCTGGAGGTATCAGGTCACCATCTGGCTTTGATGTTACAATATCTCCTACATGGATTACATATATTCCAGAGGTGGTGAATTGTGTTATACTGGAGAAATTCACTTTTCTGCTTAATTTTCATTATGGTTAAGTTCTGGAAAAGCAAGCAATCTTGAGCAAGAAAATCTGTCAGTCAAGTGAGACAAAGATGACTTTTTTATTTTCATCTCTTTGGTGAAGCAAAGCTAAGCATTCTGTTACTGTCACAGTCCAGCTGGCTCGCATACCTGTGAGTGGGAACAATGCTTCTTTCAGCATATTTTTCATTTCTCTTTCTGTCCCCGTAAGCTTGTTTCTCATCGGGTCAGACTGCGCCACGGTGCTGCGAAGACAGGAAGTGGGATATGGTTCAGATGTCACTTCCTCTGCGGTGTGAGCTCTGCTTCTCTACACATCTTCTTTGTTTGAGAGTGAAAAAAGGAAGAATAAACAAGCAATGCTTCCCAGATCCTCTACACATGAACTGTACTTACCGTTACAGTTTTTTATTAATATATATTCATGTTGTCAAAACTAGTGTATTGTATCATATTACATACACTTTCAGCAGAGATTTATTGCTATGACAATGATCAGCTAGATTGTCAATGCAATTTATAATAATAAGCAGATAGCAATTAAATTAAACCAACAAATAGAATGTAATGTGGTGGATAATTTAAATATAAAGTATTAAAATGACTACTATTAGCACTACAGTATGGATATAAAGTGGACAATATAGAAGTGAGGAAAGGAACAGGAAACTGAGAGTATTGCTCTTTTTTTTTTTGCAGCTTGCTCTTCTTTGCCTTCAGAATCCAAGTGAATATGACACTCAGACTCTACGACTCTCAGACTCTACGACTCTCAGACTCTCTAACGCTCCCCATCTTGTATTTTGACTGTGAAACCTGCAGTGCAACCCTGAGGCCCCTGTAATGAGGAGTGAGCCTCACTAACACGATTCAGAGCTTGAGGGAACATACAAAAAAATTACTCAAATGTACTCAAAATTACTCAATTACTCAAATTACTCAAATTCAAATGATCTGTTTACATATAGAATAGGTTCTGTTTGACCTGGTTTATTGCTTATTTATTCTCCATGATCTTGGGCTATTATTTTGCACAGACAATAAATCTGATTTGGATGGGAGCAAACAGGAATATGGGGAGGGCATCAAGACATACTTACTTTCACTTACGAGAATCACGTGTCACCTGAAACCTTCCAAAATGCACTTCTTCCCTTCTAAAGATGGAATGATTGGAGGTACAGACAGGTTGGTTATTAGCCCTGATTCTACCCTTTACTCCAGCTCCTCATAATTACCCTCCTGTTTCTACTAAAGACGCTGAACCATTTACCCTTGAGAATAACAAATCTGTCACTAGCATACAAATTACCTCTCAGCTTTCTCAGGGTTGAGCATTACAGTCTATTGATCAATATCACCTCACTGCACAGCTCGACAACACTGCAGTGATCTGAGAACAGGTTTCAGTTGATGTAACCTCCTCCTCCCCACACATGTACATGCACACACACTACCCATCATGCCTCATTGTATTTAAGATCATCCTGTTGCACTCTGAGAGTGCTGCTTAGAGCAAATGGTGCCTAGCAACCATCTGATGCCACAATACAGCAGGGACAACACAGGCAAAGGGCTGGAGGTGCTGTGAACCTGGCAGATGACTCTCAGGCTTTCCTCCTCTACCAAATCGTACTGCCGTCTCGAGGGACATCAAGAGTGAGGAAGGCATCTGGAATCCAGATAAAGATGAACCAAGTGGATGAAGACTCTGGAAAAAATAGGTAAGCAAAACTAACTGTAATGACAAATAGACCACTGACATCAAAACCACAACAGTTTTGGGTTCAGGTGTCCGGTTGAGATGTGTCCGAAGTTTAGTCCCTACCCATCCATTCCACTCCCTACTTAAACTGTATTCCCTGCATTTTCTAGCATTTCAACATAAAAAATACAGTCTATTAGCTTGTTGAAATGTCTGTGTGTGTGACTAACCTTCCTCCCTGTAAGCATATGCAAATGCTCCTCCTCATTTCTGATCTCCACCATACCGATCCGCTCCCGTCTTATCAGCAGCCCACTTACCCATGTGATCTCAGTCTGTATCTCTCAGCTGCCAGCCTGGGCATGTTTTAATATGGCAGCTCTTTACTCTAGTGGTGATCAGTGGTACTGCAGCCTGCGGCAGCAAATTGCTGGACAATCATCAGAGTTGAAGACGAGGACGGAGCTCCACAATTGGCTAGATATTGATGAGGATAAGTATATCAGGTAATAAATATGTACAGCTTCAATCTATTAAAGCTGGAAAATTGTATTAAAGGCTATATACAGGTTTAATTCCAGTGGACATGTCTTTTGCTCTCCAGGGTTTACCTGCTGAAGAACATTATTCCAACACTGATCCCCTGCTTGGAGAAGCTACTGAGAGAGGCAGAGCTGAGAGGGGAGTTAGAGGAAGCAGGAGCGAGGTCGACCAATGACAAGGAGACAGGCCAGCAGCCCAGGTTCAACCCTCTGAATTTCCTGGGCCATCATCTGATGAGGAGGTTACCTTGTTTACAAAGCTCCTCCCACATCCACCATCTTGGTGGTGCCCCCTATTGTCAATCTGCGGGATCCTACTACCGTCTTGGCCTGGAGCTCACATTGCAGGGGCTGCAGAGATCAATGGCTGAAGTGCAGGGTTGCAGGTGGGGAATAACTGGATAATTGTGACGTGTTTGACCATCCTGTGGGTTCACCATCTGCTTCACTGTGCTGTAACGATGCTACCGGTTCTCCATCCTTTTAGCTGTGATCTTTCTGCCTTTATCCACTGTACTGTGAATTCTCTGTTTGTTCGGCTGTGTAGGTCCAGGCGATCAGAGTCCAAGCAGGAACACAGGCTAGAGCAGCACAGTCTGGACACTGTGCAGAAGGAGAAGGCAGAAGCACAGGGGATGCCTGGGCCAACAGGCGACAGAGTGCAGAATTAACAGAGACGTCATTATTCCTATGCACTGTAATGGAAAATTACTAGAATGTAAGACTTCAGTAAGCAATAGAAATAGTGTTGAGTAAAATGTGACCTTGTATGTAACTTGTCTCTATAAAGCATACCCAGGTGGTGCAGGCAGAAAACAAGGGGGTGTGCATGGCCACCTGAAAATGAGTGAAACCAGCTTTGTT